>AYEL01090887.1:0-36302 GCA_000484575.1 Olivierus martensii | reverse complement strand
GAAAATAACAAATTGGAATGCCTGATTTGATCAATAATTTTATTCATACTTTCTATTATTTTCTGTAAAAATGCAGTTTCTTATATTTTTAACAATAAATACGATTTAAATTGAAAATTTTAAAATCCTTATAATGTAATGAACTACATATATCTGGAAGTGATATCCATTAAATATATAATAAAAATTCAAGGCTTATATAAATTATAATATTAGAGTAAATAGTACCGGTAACTTTAAAAATGAAATTACTTAATGCTATTAGAAATGATGATAAAATTATATTTTGCTTTTTTTCTTAAATATAGTAAATAAACTAGCACGAATTAGTTATAATCCTTCTCGTTCAAACTTACAAGTATTGTTTCTCCTAAGCTAAGACACTTACAGGCATTTCTAGCGGTAGAAAGTGTAAACAATCAGCCATGCACTCATAAACAAACCAGGACATGTGCGATCACTCCATGAAAAATATAAAAATAGATAAGTTTTCTGATTACTTTTCATTAAAATTTTTGCTTGCTTCTTAAGGATTTTATACAATTACTATTCGTGAGAATCAGTGAAACAAATTTCTATATGAAACTATGTCTATTTTCAAGTTTATTTCTCGTTTTTACATCAATGGTCAGTGCCCTATAGTCTAGCGCAGTAAATTTGAATTCAAGTTGACTTATGTGCCTATTTCGTACCACCATATGTAAGATTAAATCGTACCAGTACGATTTAAGCTTACACATGGCTTAAGTCTATTCTAAAACTGTTATGAATTTTTTTTGATAAATATGAAGTTATTATTCAGAGAGAAAAGTTAATAGTGAATCAAATATACAATGAGGACGAGACAGGTCTTAGTACAGTCCATAAAAGAAACTTGAGAGGTCGCACCGTTTAAATTATGTGTAAAAAATAATTGTGTCTTTCGACAACAACAATAATAATTACAAAACACAAAATGCGCCAGCGCCGTTTCTGCCCTTTAAATATCGGCGCCCTGAGCGGGCGCTCCGCTCGATCATAGGTTGAACCGGCCTGGCATGATACAATGAACATAGTGCAAAATATGGGTGCACGAGCTTTGTGTGGAAATAGATAGGCATACTTTTCAATATTTATGTGATGATTGCAGTTGTTAAATCTCAAAGTACGAATTAGGATAAATATGATACGATTTAGAGACATTAATCCTAAATCGTACTTTTTCCAAATAAACAAAAAATCGTTTTTATGAATAGAAGTTGATTTTTTTTGTTCTTTGAGTTTATAAAACTATTGATTCTATTGATAAAGAGTTGATTACCACTAATTTTATCTCATTTTCTCTTTTATTCTTCATGTAATAAGCATGTTTTCTTGGGGGTACGATTTAGGCAAGTTTCCCCGACGTATGTTTATTAGTTTATTAAATGTTTCCTAAAAATTTTGACTCAATCGGATTATAAATAAAAGAGAATATTTAATGATGATTTAGCATATTGTTGTTAGAATGTAGCTTTCTAATCTTTTAGAAAAGTAAGTTTCATCTAAAAAATAAATGATGTTCAATCAAAAACATCTAATATGTAAAAAATAAGCCAACAGCGGTATTAATTTAAGAAATTAGGATACTAATTTCTTAGTACTGCTCTTTAAAATTTAGATAGTGGCTGCTTAGATGGCTATTTAAGAAAATAAAACAAAACATTAACCAAAATAGTCACATCTAAATTTCATCCAAATATTTTAATATTTTCAGTACTATAATTGGTTTACTTAAATGTTTCTGATTGCGATCATATCCAATTAGTAACATGTTCATACGTTTATGAGAGAATTTTATGAGAATTCATAAACAGTCCATGAGCTATATGCATACTTCTGGCTATATTACATGAACAATTTTCAAATACATTAGGTACGCACTTCTGTATTAATATTAAGCAGAAGGAAAATATTCTCAAACATATTTCAGAAAAACTTTTATACTTAATTTTGATTAAACATAGGCTTTGGAAAATTATATCTAAATATTCATTTAATTTACTAAAAATGTTAACTGTAAAATCAATATTAACTTAATATTAAACTTAACAGATTACAAAATCAAATATCTAAAATCCCTATTGGATAAGTTACATACTCAATTGATAGAGAAGTTTTTGATATTCATAGAGAATTGGTCTAATCCAAATACTTGCCAATATTTAATATTTTTTATAGATTAAATGAGCAAAAGGTAAACTTACTGTCTGATTTAAATTCATATTCATAGCAATTATAATCATTATTATTCAATATTTTTGCTTGAAATGATTATCAACATGGAAACAATTGCAAATTATTTTAGCTTACAGTACTGTTAAATATTACTTATAATACTGAATGTTAATAAACATTCAGTATTATATAAAAAAGATTTATAGTCAGAACTGATATTTATCTGAAAAAACTGTTATTGAATCATTCCATACCAAGTGACTTAAAAAGTCCTGCTCGAACCTCTTCAATTCTGCTAAACCTTGGTGAATATGCATACAAGTTTCAGAGAAAATTGTACAAAATTTCAAAATATGGTATGTTTGAGGCACCAAGGCCTTTCATGTGGAGGTCATCTGTTTAATGCGAATTCAATCACGAACAATTTTCAAAGTTTCGAATACGATGGTTGCATAACCATAACACCTAGCAATCTGAATCTTTATAAGCTTGTTCGTTTTTTTGTGCTAAATCTAAAAATTTCGTTATGATGGTTGCATAACCATAACACCTAGCAATCTGAATCTTTATAAGCTTGTTCGTTTTTTTTGTGCTAAATCTAAAAATTTCGGTAATTACCAAAGATCACAAAGAATGTTTGAGAACAAATATTTCATTGTTTGACACTTTGAATTTAAATTTTTTGCTACTATTGGAAAGAGCAGATTTTGAACTACAAGAATAATGATTTTCCACTTTTGAATCTTGAAATTCTTCAAAATTAAGCCACTTGACGTGGAATGACCGTATTGATAAAAATGATTCAAATTTTTATATAAAGAAAATTGATTTTGGAAAGTAAATTACTGAAAATCTCTTTTTAAAACTTTGAATTATGCTGATATGATTACATTACTAGCAAAATTAGTAGGTAATGCCAAAAACTATTTTTTAATTTGAAATGACTATTTTTAATTTTAAGAAGAAACAATCTCTTTTTAAAACTTTGAATTATGCTGATATGATTACATTACTAGCAAAATTAGTAGATAATGCCAAAAACTATTTTTTAATTTAAAATGACTATTTTTAATTTTAAAAAGAAATTGTCAAGATAATTAAATATAACATTAAGAATATCATCTAAACATCTATAGCTAAATATAACATTAAGAAATCATTAAGAAAATAAAAGAAAGTGATTAATAAATTATTATAGGGTCTACAACTTCATCGTACATGGTGAAGCAATAAAAATTATTAAAGATTTTTTTCGTTCTTATATCATCTAAACATCTATAGCTAAATATAACATTAAGAAATCATTAAGAAAATAAAAGAGAGTGATTAATAAATTATTATACAACTTCATCGTACACGGTGAAGCAATAAAAATTATTAAAGATTTTTTTCGTTCTGTGGTAAACTAAAGTAGAAATTTGCTTTTTCGATATTAAAATAATAATGAAATTTGAAAGACAGCTATAAATGAGATAAAGATTTTAAAGTATATGAATGGACTCTGGATACCAAGATTAGAATAGTTTAAATAATGATTTCCCTATTATTATGTAATCTATTAGTTCCGAAAGCTGGACAGAAAATAAACTGATAAGGAAATCTATTCATTCGAAATGTATTAGAAAAAATTTTTTGATGCCATGAATCTTTATGAACATAAAATGAATCATATCAAGGTTTAAATAATGATTTCCCTATTATTATGTAATCTATTAGTTCCGAAAGCTGGACAGAAAAAAGACTGATAAGGAAATCTATTCATTCGAAATGTATTAGAAAAAATTTTTTTATGCCATGAATCTTTATGAACATAAAATGAATTATAGATCATATCAACGAAATTAATCGTAAATATTTGGACATAGAAATTAATATTCACTAGAAAAATCAGTAATATTAAAAGAAATAGAAGATAAGAAGAGAGGAAAAATCCTGTGAAATGATTATTTTAATTCAATAAAAGAAGTCAATATTTTAACTTGACAAGATGACCTCAATACGATGGTTAAAGATAAGACTTTTCCATAGAATCGCTATAAGTCGGAAGAAAATAAATATTTATATTGCCTAAAAATATAGAGAGAAATTTTCTGTATAAGGAAAAATTTTTCTTAATTAAAATTTTCATTTTAAATATCTACTTTTACTTTTCAAACAATCAATTGATTATTTTTAGAAAAGCAGCTTCTTTCTTCCATCAACACTTCCATCGATCCTTGTGACGACTTTTATTCATATGTATGTTCGGGATGGAAGAAATCGAATCCAATACCATCTACAGAATCAAAATGGGACTCATTCAATATAGTAGAAGAGCGTGTACGAAGTCAATTATCAGGTAAGATATCATTTTTTTAATTTTTTATTTTGCTGGCAATATTTTATCTGATATTTTACTATTAAAATTTTACTTAAAAGATATATTACAAAGAATGAATTATTCAGAAAGCGTGATAGAAAATAATGTCATGAACTTATATAAAGGATGCATGAATGAAGGTATTTATTTTTATTTTTAAATTCAATAAATTTTTATAGCGTTTTAGTAATTTATAAAAATATTTGTTGATCCAGTGATCTCTTAACAAGAAAAATTAATCTCTTCTGTTTAGTAATTTATAAAAATATTTGTTGATCCAGTGATCTCTTAACAAGAAAAATTAATCTCGTCTGTTATTAATTATATTCGAAAATTAATAACCGGAGTGATAACTGCAATTTTGAAAAAATGTAACATACATCGTTTTTCGAGTAAGCGCTTCAATTATATTCGAAAATTAATAACCGGAGTTAATAATAATAATAAGTGAAGCGGTCGGGGAATTATATTTTTCATAATTTTTTTCGAAAAAATTATGAAAAATTGAAATACTTTTATAATATATCTATATGTATAAATTCACGCTGTTATGTAAGCAGTGCTGATAACGTATAGATTGATAATTGGTATCCTAATAACTTGCATTTAGTTTGCCCAATCTAAAGGCAATTTATATCGCAAAAATTTATATCTTTTTAATAAGAGTAAAACTTTATAAAATATGGATATAAAAAATTTTCCCGCAATACGATGCTTAATATTTTAATTATACGATAGCTAATCTCTGATTCTAAATTTATCGTTATAAGAGTGAATAGTAGAATATACGAAAAATTCATGAAATGACAATATCGAGAAACACTATTTAATTTAAATATAAACATTGACAAAATCATCAATTTCATTGTACTTATATTCAGAATATTTTGACATATAGTATGTCCTAAAGCTACTAAGGTATTTTTATTTTATTTGATTAAGTGGAGCGAAAGCAGTGCTGATAACGTATAGATTGATAATTGGTATCCTAATAACTTGCATTTAGTTTGTTCAATCTAAAGACAATTTATATCGCAAAAATTTATATATTTTTAATAAGAGTAAAACTTTATAAAATATGGATATAAAAAATTTTCCCGCAATACGATGCTTAATATTTTAATTATACGATAGCTAATCTCTGATTATAAATTTATCGTTATAAGAGTGAATAGTATACGAAAAATTCATGAAATGAAAATATTAAGAAACACTATTTAATTTAAATATAAACATTGACAAAATCTTCAATTTCATTGTACTTATATTCAGAATATTTTGACATATAGTAGGTCCTAAAGCTACTAAGGTATTTTTATTTTATTTGATTAAGTGAAGCAAAGATTCTTGCTTAGAAATTAATAAACAGAATTAATTAACAATGATATTTTACCAATTTTTAATCTACTTTCTGAAGGAAATGGAGGCTTATAAGATCGAACCAGTATATGTCTGTATGTCCCCACTGATAACTTTAGAATTAATTAGCAGATTTTCATGAAATTCTGTAAGAATGTTCTGCCAATAAAGGACACCTCGACGTCGCATCCTTTAATTCTATAGGATCGACTAATGCAGAATTTTCCATTTTTATCACAAATCAAAAAATGATATAAACTAGGAGTTTAAAAGTACTATATGGCTTATCTGATTTCTTAACACACAAATAAAGGACACCTCGACGTCGCATCCTTTAATTCTATAGGATCGACTAATGCAGAATTTTTCATTTTTATCACAAATAAAAAAAATGATATAAACTAAGAGTTTAAAAGTACTATATGGCTTATCTGATTTCTTAACACACCACCGTGTATATTTTCAATATGTGGGAATCGAAGAATTCACCTCCGACCTAGCACGTGCGTGAAGGGTTCTAAAGTAATAAAACTGACAGCTGGAGAAGGGATAAGAGAGATAGCGGGGGAGACTTAGAAAGACGTTCGACGAGGGAAGACGTATACTGTTTTATGTAATAACCAGACGAATTCTTTGTATATATGTAACTCTCAATAATAATCATTATTAAGCTACATCTGAATTATGAAGGGTTCTAAAGTAATAAAACTGACAGCTGGAGAAGGGATAAGAGAGATAGCGGGGGGATACTTAGAAAGACGTTCGACGAGGGAAGACGTATACTATTTTATGTAATAACCAGACGAATTCTTTGTATATATGTAACTCTTAATATCGCAATAATAATCATTATTAAGCTACATCTGAATTGTTGTCTCTTCTTCTATATTACTGTTCGTTTCCACAAATATATATAGACGACGTCATAGTCCAAATGTGACGTCATCGTAACGTAATAATCAAGGGTGTCACATCAACGCCATCTAGAAACACATACCATTTACAAACTTATGACGTAACAATATATGACATATATGGACCTGTGGACGAGCTATACAGGCTTTTGGCCTACTCGCGGTAAGTGGAGCGGTCGGTAAAGACAGGTAATGAGACCTTTCGACACTAGTGATATAGAGATTACCTTTGGTAACAAACAAGTTCCTTTAAGAACACTTTGACTGCTACGGATGCATAAATGTGTCCATCTAAAGCTATCAGTGTGGACTAATGACGCATATATGTATTAATAGAGAGAGAGAGAGAGAGAGAGAGAGAGAGAGAGAATTTTACAAAGAGTAGCCCGATAATAGTTCTTTTGGCGGTAAGTGGAGCGGTCGGTAAAGACAGGTAATGAGACCTTTCGACACTAGTGATATAGATTACCTTTGGTAACAAACAAGTTCCATTAAGAACACTTTGACTGCTACGGATGCATATATGTGTCCATCCAAAGCTATCAGTGTGGACTATGGACGCATATATGTATTAATAGAGAGAGAGAGAGAGAGAGAATTTTACAAACAGTAGCCCGATAATAGTTCTTTTCGAACCTTAAATACCTTTAATATAAACAAAATGTGTCTTTTTAATCTTCTTTTCAATGTTTCCGGGATCCTTCGCTATTTTCTTATTTTCTTTCGTCATCTCTTCTTTAAGGTGGAGAATGTTTCTTCTTCTATTTAATACTGTTTATTGTTTTGTCCATTTTGGCACAACACTTTCTTCTTTAAAGTTGATTTCAGAAACTGACAGATTCAATTTGAACCTCTCTTTCGAGTCTCGACGTAGACTGACTAGTTGATTTTCTGAGTTCCAAAAAATGGAATATAATTAAGAATAAACGATATATTCTTTGATAGAGATAATGATCTTTGTCTCTTCCGAGTCTTTCTGTTACGACTGTCTTCTTGTCCAGGTGAAACCGACTGCTTAACTTTTTCTCTTTCACCTTGTTTTCTCCCACGCCTCGCTCTGCGTCTTCTCTCTTCATTAGCTCTCGGGCAACTTTGCCTTCTGTGCTTTATCTTTTTCCTGAGGAAAGATGACGTCTTCTGTTTTTTTTTTTACATTATCGTCTTATGTTTTTTCTAGTACTTTGCCTTCTGTGCTTTATCTTTTTCCTGAGGAAAGATGACGTCTTCTGTTTTTTTTACATTATCGTCTTACTTATGTTTTTTCTAAACTTGTTTTGGAGACACCTGCATGTAATACAACTCTTTGCTTGATTGTTTTATTCTGTCGTTTATTATTCTTTCTTTATATCGTGTAGGACAAGATTCTCCGGGCCGGATGCTAAGATATTTTTTTATTGTTTGTTTATCCTTGTAAGAGATCACTCCGTTCAAATTCCTTTCGTGATTTTCGAAGAGGTGGAGAGTAACACCTTACATCTGATCCGAATTCCATATCCCCCATATAACAATGACGTGATAATATATGACAGTGGTGCGCAACCTGTAGGTCGCAGAAAAATTGTTGTGGGTCGTTAAAATTTTGAGAAATTCTCATATTGGATAATTTTTTAATTGAAAGAATTAAAAAAAATTAATTTAAAAATATATGAAAATCACATGAAAATTACTCAACTCATTATTGTGTGTCTGATTACTTTTGTGTTTAAATGTGTGCTTACAAAGTCAGGAAACAAATGTTTTATCATTTTCCAGTAAAACAGAAGCTTTCAAAAATAAATTAATGCTTTGGAAAGTTCAACTGGATAACAATAACATAGAAATGTTCCCATGCTTTTCTGATTTCACCAAGGACTTTGGGGCATTTACAAATATGATTTGTTTTCACTTATTGAAACTTGAGAACTTTTCGAAAAGCCCATGCTTTTCTGATTTCACCAAGGACTTTGGGGCATTTACAAATATGATTTGTTTTCACATGTGGAAATTGAGAACTTTTCGAAAAGTTTCCAAATGAAAAATTAGACTGGATTGATGTTCCGTTTTCATTTGATATCCTAAATTCGAATATTCCCATAAAAGAAAAGAAATAACTTATTGATAGTTCTTCAGACGAAACTTTACCAATTCAAATTAAATCATCGTCTTATCAAAAATTTTGGCTCTCAATTGGCCATGAGTATTCGGAGTTGAAGAAAAAGGCAATAAAAATATTAATATAGTTTGCATCAACTTATTTGTGTGAAACTGGTTTTTCAAAATTAGTTGTAAAAAAACAAAATATCGGTCATGTTTAAATCCCGAAAAAAATTTGTCTCAAATATTAAGCGAAACACGGAAGAAATTATGAATTCCATGGAAGTACAGCCATCATATTAGTTTAATTTAAAAAAAATTGCTTTTTAATGTATTATAATTACGCAGTTTTTTCAAAAATCTTATATCAAATCATATGTAATGAAATATAATAAAGATATGAATTTTTATGTGGTAAAACGACTTTTATTATTATCATCATTATATGCTTATAACAGGATGGTAACAACAAATAATGGGTAGTGTAAAATTTCAGTCTGAGTATGGGGGTCGCGCATGTAATAAGGTTGCGCACCACTGATATCATCATCTGACGTCATCATCTAGACTAGCGGTCTTCTGGTTTTTCAAAATTAGTTGTAAAAAAACAAAATATCGGTCATGTTTAAATCCCGAAAAGAATTTATGTCTCAAATATTAAGCGAAACATGGAAGAAATTATGAATTCCATGGAAGTACAGCCATCATATTAGTTTAATTTAAAAAAAATTGCTTTTTAATGTATTATAATTACGCAGTTTTTTCAAAAATCTTATATCAAATCATATGTAATGAAATATAATAAAGATATGAATTTTTATGTGGTAAAACGACTTTTATTATTATCATCATTAAAAATTGCTTTTTAATGTATTATAATTACGCAGTTTTTTCAAAAATCTTATATCAAATATAATAAAGATTATGAATTTTTATGTGGTAAAACGATTTTTATTATTATCATCACTATATGCTTATAACAGGATGGTAACAACAAATAATGGGTAGTGTAAAATTTCAGTCTGAGTATGGGGGTCGCGCATGTAATAAGGTTGCGCACCACTGATATATGACATCACTATGACGTCATCATCTAGAGTAGCGGTCTCCAAAGTGTTGTGCTAGATCACTGAGTATTAAAACTAAATATCGAAATAAATTAAACTCGGAACTAGACCGTCGTATCGCAGTGTCAGATAACAAACGTCAAACCAGCATTTTCAGAAATTATTAAACAAATGCAAGCCCATTCTTCTCATTAAAGTTTAATAAGAAAAATAAATAAGCATCTATGTTCATAATAAAAAATAATGTTCAATTATAGCTTTTTTGGATATTACATAAGGCCTTATTTCCTCTTTAAAACACTAATTACAATAGATATCTGCTCAATCAGTTGGGGTACGCGCCATTTATTTTTTTAGTCTTAGGGATACTCAGTCAAAAAAGTTTGGAGACCACTAATCTAGACGAAGTACTATTATCGTTGCATCTCTATTGATTAAATTAGTATTTAAAATAATGGATTCAAAATGCTAAATAAATGAAAAATAATTGACATTTCGAAAAGTACCAATTTTAGTTTTTTCTCGAATTACCTGTTATTAATGTGTGTGTGTTGTTGGAGTTTTTGGCGCATCAGCAATGAAGGGTATAGTGCACAACGAAGCGGTAAATGTAGTTTGTCAAGGTTCAGGGCCAGTTCCAACCACGGGCTACCTCCACACCCGTGGAGAGGGGCCGTATGGTGAAGGACGGGAATCGCCGGGCCCAGTACCCCAAAAAACTTTTCAGGAGTTACCAGACCCAGGACGCGGATCCGGGTACATGTAGTTTGTCAAGGTTCAGGGCCAGTTCCAACCACGGGCTACCTCCACACCCGTGGAGGGGGGCCGTATGGTGAAGGACGGGAATCGCCGGGCACAGTACCCCAAAAAACTTTTCAGGAGTTACCAGACCCAGGACGCGGACCCGGGTACTCCTGTGTGGCACGCCGACAGCGTTACCACTCGGTCATCCGGCCGCCACGTTTTTTTGGTCAACAGATGACGCCACTTTCCACTCAACAGGAGTACTAAGTGACGGGGCGAAACAAACCCTTCTACAAGCTGCCCACCCCTGCGGAGGAGTCGGCCAGATTGTGGAGGACGGGGATCGATGGGCCTGGCCCAGACCAATGCCACCTAGATATAAGGCCTGCTTACCAGATTTTAACGTAATCGTTACTAGGCGATCGTTTGGTTTTCTTGATATTCAGTTGAAGTTTTACGAATATTGAAGTTTGGAGTTAAAATTCTGTTTGTATAGGTATATATAAGCTATTGCTTCTGTTTACTGTTTATAACATAGCCAAATGTATTAAAGTGTTAATATAAATCTTTATAAACGAATAATACATCGATATTCAAAATAGCAGCAATATGGCGTTTATTTAAAGAAAGATGGATTTTGTGAAGGTTAGTATTAATTTAACTATAATACTATTATTCCATTAAACAGTAAAATTAAATATTTTATTCTTTATAACGATCATACCAAAAAGAATATGACTATGCATATGACTATATATAGTATATAATATATATAGGCCTATATATTTAATTATTTTTAATATGTGATTTATAAACAAAACTCGGCAACGCCGGCTATTACAGCTAGTATAGTATATAATATATAGTATATAATATATATATATATATTAGAAAAATGCCTTATAAATGCTCAGTACCATGCTGAAAGTGTCAAAGAACAATTTCCTATCATTACATATTTAGCTGGATATTGTGTATATTCAGTATAAAAAAGAATGAGTTGTGCTATTTGTAAGGATTGTTTAGTTTTAGATAAAGCATTGTGTGTTAATGAAAATTTTAAGTTGATTCAAAGTACTGATCGAGGGAGGTTGCTGTTTCCTACTCAATCTGTTATAAATGCTGTTCTTCATCATTATCTTATTACACAAAAGCTTATAAGTGAGAAATATGAGAGAATTTATGAAGGTTTTAAGTCAGAGATATTTAGTAAGCCAACTAACTTGGAACACAGTTGTAATGAATGAACTTTTTTGGGATTTAGATATATGTTCTAATGGGCATTGCTTTAAAAAATATTAGAAATAATTTTAAAAACTTCTACAAATACTCTGTTGAAGAATTATTGCGAGTCAAAAAATTGCAATTCAAAAACACCACATTTCAGATAAAAATACTTTTAAATAATCTATTTTATAAATTAAAATTATATATTTATTTAATATATACAGCGGTTTCATGGTTGGTTTCATCACTTTCTATTATTTTTGAAGGTTTAATTTCTTATAGTTTATCTGTTATTTCTACAGTTTCAAGGGGTCATTTCTTTTGTTCATTGTATTCATAATATATATTAAGTGATCTGAAGAATTAAAATTACTTTTTCAATCCATTTCAATTTTAGCTAAAGGAAATGAAATATATAACATTTAGACAGTTATTTAAACACAAAATATCATTTAGACCAGTGATTCTCAACCTGGGCCCCCCAGGGGGCGATATCGCCCCCCAGGGGGCGTTTTCGTTCTCAAAGGGGGCGCTGGAACAAAAAAGGGGCAATCGGGGGGCGATAGACAACCAAAAATTGTACACAGTAGTTTGTGCTTCTTAAGTATTTCTTTTGATCAGCCATTTAATAAACCTAAATTTTTTCTGCATTTATGTCCTGAGTTTTATATCAATATTTTGTAATGAAAGAAGATATTCATCCAGAAACACTTATCGGTTCCATTTCTTTTGGAAACTGAGGAAGGCAAGCGTATGGTAATAAAAAAAATGCCTTTCTCAGGGAAAAATGTTATATATATATATATATGCATGCTTCGTCCAAGTCTTACATTCGACCTTGTGCCTTGGTGGATTGAGTTAAGATGACGGGGGGCACTCAGAACAATCATATTCACCCAAGGGGGCGCTAGGCTCGAAAAGGTTGAGAACCACTGATTTAGACAATTTTAAAGAGTTTTATAACTGTTTCAAATTTTAAAAATATACAAGGGTATTATATTTGATTTGAATGTTTTATAATTTGAGATTAAACAAATACTTTTTAAACTTTCTTATGCCCAGATTAATATCAGATTAAATTCTTTCTTCATTCTGTATTTAAAATATATAATTGTAATTCTTTTGTTCAGTAACTTCTTAAATTTTAACATATTTTACATTTATAATCTTAATTTTTGTTTATTTCTAATATGAAAACATTTTGTAACTGAATGAAATAAATATATTTTTATGTAATTATGTTTTGCTGTATTTAAATATCTACTAGTATGAAATAATTTAAATTAATATGTCATCAGAAATAAATTTGTATAAAAATAATGAAAATGTTATTAATTTTTTTGTTTTTATATTACGCAAATAAAAATTTATCATCTTTTTGTCCTTTTCATTTGCTGTATTTAAATATCTACTAGTATGAAATAATTTAAATTAATATGTCATCACAAATTTATATAAAAATAATGGAAATGTTATTAATTTTTTTGTGTTTTTATATTACGCAAATAAAAATTTATCATCGAAACGAAATGTTTAAACGAGTATAATAGTAAATTTAACAATTCATCGCCTACTAACGATTACGTCAAAATCTGGTAAGCAGGCCTTATATCTAGGTAGCGTTGCCCAGACCCCATGAAAAATTTTCAAGGGGTAGGACCCGAGATTCGAACCCTGGTCTTCCAGAGTGGAAAGCCGAAGCGTTTCCACGCGGCCAATCCGACCGACTCCGGCCGCCACTTGTTATTAATTTAGTTTTTATTTTTATAAATTCTTAAACGAGTATAATAGTAAATTTAACAATTCATCGCCTACTAACGATTACGTCAAAATCTGGCACGCAGGCCTTATATCTAGGTGGCGTTGCCCAGACCCCATGAAAAATTTTCAAGGGGTAGGACCCGAAATTCGAACGCGCCCCATGATAAATATTTTCAAGGGGTGGGACCCGGGATTCGAACCCGAATCCTCCAGAGTGGAAAGCCGAAGCGTTTCCACGCGGCCAATCCGGCCGACTCCGGGCGCCACTTATTATTAATTTAGTTTTTATTTTTATAAATTCTCAACTGATTTTTGTTTCTGTTTGAATGACTATAGATAGTTCTTTCGAAAAAAGATTAACGTGCTTATCACATGATATCATTCAAAGTGCAATAAAGCATCTCATTTGAAGTTCATATCATTGCAAATTATCTAATGTAGTTCACTCGAATAGTTGAGATATTTATGGTTTAAATATATCCCTAATTTAGGCAATTAAAGTTAAAGAATGCTCTCTGAATAGTGATACTGATGGATATACTTTCTTATTTCTTCATTCTTTAACGATCATTTTTTTAAAGAACTATGTATAGTAATTTCAATCATATAAACAAATATAACTGGAGCAATCGATTATTTCAGACACTGTACTGGCATCTGTTATTTCATGTTTGATTTAAATGTTTTAGAAAGAAGAGAAAAAATTGGAGTAGAACCATTGAAAATCATAGCTCAACGATTAGGTGGTTGGCCACTTCTGGGAGATGAACTAAATCAGACTTATCATTGGGAAGAGGCGATAGCTTGGTCTATCAGAGAACTGGGATCTAATATTATTTTCTCTGTTCAGATCCATGCTGATGAAAAAAATACGACAAGAAATATTTTATATGTAAGTTAATAAAAATATCGTGAATAAATTTATTAAGTCAAAATTATTTATAAATATTTTTGGTATAATATAACCCTCATAAATACGACAAGAAATATTTTATATGTAAGTTAATAAAAATATCGTGAATAAATTTATTAATTCAAAATTATTTATAAATATTTTTGGTATAATATAACCCTCATGAAAAATAATTATAATTAACAAAAATAAATTAATATTGTGAACATATATCCGCAATTTATAAACTCTTATAATAAAATATGAAATAATTTAAATTATAAAATTATCTTGAATATATTTGTTGATTGTTTGAGAGAGAAATTGATTTCTTTATCATCAAATGATGAGATATAATGTCCAGTAATGTATTATACTAACCCAGTTATATCTTGTCGATACTTTAGCGCTCAGTTTAAATTATAAAATTATCTTGAATATATTTGTTGATTGTTTGAGAGAGAAATTGATTTCTCTATTATCAAATAACGAGATATAATGTCTAGTAATGTATATCATTATACTAACCCAGTTATATCTTGTCGATACTTTAGCGCTCAATTATTCAAGAAATTCCATCATATTAATCAGATATTTTACTATCTGTACTTTCAAAATTGAAAATATATCACATCATATAAAATCAAATTGGCTGAAAAGATAAATGAAAATATCCTAAAAGTTAATAATAGATATAATTGCAAATGAATAAGTTTCATCGTACAATATTATACTTATAATTTTCATGTAAATATTAATTGATTTTTTAGCCATAATAGAAAATTTTTCATGATAAAACTCTTCTAAGAATTTCTCAATGATCATTAAATGCTAAATCAGAACAAGAAAAAATGCTTTAAATAAAATAAACATTAACGAAAACTAAATTTAAAAAAATAATCCTATTTATCTATTGCCTGCTAAGAAGTTAGAATCATATAGATTCTAACTTCGACTCCATAAATCAGATTCGGTTTTCTATATCGGTTTCCATAAATTAAGGAACAAATAGAGAAATGGCAATATTTTTTAAAAATTTTTCTGAATATACACGAAATTAATGCGGATTATATTACACAGAGTGCAACGCTAATTAAGAATAAAGTATGCAAATTATTTCTTCAGCACTTTGAATATATAAATCAGCTGCATCATAAAAATCTGCAAAGATTTTTATGATGCAACTGATAAATCATATAGATTCTAACTTCGACTCCATAAATCAGATTCGGTTTTCTATATCGGTTTCTATAAATTAAGGAACAAATAAAGAAATGGCAATATTTTTTAAAAAATTTGCTGAATATACACGAAATTAATGCGGATTATATTATACAGAGTGCAACGCTAATTAAGAATAAAGTATGCAAATTATTTCTTCAGCACTTTGAATATATAAATCAGCTGCATCATAAAAATCTGAAAAGATTTTTATGATGCAGCTGATTTATATATTCAAAGATTGCTTGAATTCAAGCAATCTTTGAATAGAAGCAAAGATTGCTTGCCAATTCAAGTTTGAGGAGTGAAAAGAAAAATCCAGATAGCAAAATTTTATATGATGTCTATTAGATGTCATTTAACAAATTAATTGAGAATGGAAAGTAATTGAAAGGTTAGAAGCTGGCCAAAGTCAGGCAGAATTTAGCATGGTTAAATGGTAGTCGTATTGTGGTTCACAGGCTGTGGAGCCAATTCAAAATTCTCAAACAGCATCCGGAGGTACAGGGATGGAAGACCAAGGGCTACTAATATAGTGGATGATCTATTTATATTGACTCAAGGAACAGGAGTGCTACTCAAACATATCTGTGATTTGTCCTTGCTATGACTACAGGAATGCTGATATCTTTTTCCACTGTGCTCAGAAGAATTTACAAGAAAGGTCTGTATGTTAAGCAGTGGCGTACCCAGAATCTTTGGTATCCGAAGCGGTATTTTTTTGGCCCCTTCTCCCCAGGGCGGTATTGTTTTAGCCCTCCTCTCCCCAGGGAGGTATTATTTTTTGGCCCCTCTCCCCCTCTAAAAAACACACTTGTTTTAACTTTCAATACATTTTCTTAATTATACTCTGTAGGGCGGTATTGTTTTAGCCCTCCTCTCCCCAGGGAGGTATTATTTTTTGGCCCCTCTCCCTCTCTAAAAAACACACTTGTTTTCACTTTCAATACATTTTCTTAATTATACTATATTCTTTTATTAATCTTCTGAATACTATCTACAATAAATCGTGTAACTACTGTATACTCGGCCAGATAAAGAATATCCCATGAGGATATGGCGGCGTAATAAACCTAACCTAACCTAACCTTAATTATACTATATTCTTTTATTAATCTTCTGAATACTATCTGCAATAAATCGTGTAACTACTGTATATTCCAATTTTCATTCATTATTTTTTTCTAGAGAACTATTTTAAAATATGTAAAGTTTAATTAGATTCGAGTAAACGATATTTGAAAGAAATTTATAAATTTTATTTGAAATTACAAAAAAATAGAGAATACTTAATTTACATTAATTAATTTATTAAAACAGATTGATTATTCGTCACTTGGTATTGGAAAAAATCAACTTTTAAATAAATCTAATGAAAGAGCTATTCGACTTATCTCTGCATACAAAAAATTAATTGAAGAAACAGTACTTTTATTAAATTCATCCAATGACGATTCTATAATTAGTAAAGATATAGAAGCATTGATAGAATTTGAAACTAACATTGCAAACGTAAGTCATTTTGATGTTAAAAATTAGTTTTTAATTCTTTCAATTAAAATATTATTTTAGTATACTAGGTCTGAAGAAGATCGGAGAAATCCTGAAAGTCTTTATCATAAATGGACGATTTCCCAATTTCAAGATTATGTAGGATCAAATGTATGTTTTTATCAATAATTCTCAATATCTATTAAAGTTTTAATTTTAAGTAATAGATATCTTTCTGAAAACAATGGTTATTATTGTATTGTTATAAAGAGAATTTATTTAATATTATTTCAGAATTTATTGATTTTATCAGCATTATATTACTAGAGTATGTTGAAGATAAAAAATAAATTATAGTAACAAATTATAAAAATAAAAATTATTAAATTATTAAAAGGGTGATCCGGTTATTTAAATAGCATTTTTATTTGTATTCTCTTTCTCTTACAAAGAATTTTTATATTTTACTTCATTTTTCACATTTATTGAGCTAAGGGCTATTCTAAAAATAATCATGATGAAATCGGTAAAACAAATACAGGATAAGGGTGTGATCCGGTTATTTAAATAGCATTTTTATTTGTATTCTCTTTCTCTTACAAAGAATTTATATATTTTATTTCATTTTTCATATATATTGAGCTAAGGGCTATTCTAAAAATAATCATGATGAAATTGGTAAAACAAATACAGGATAAGGTTTAGTAAACCATGCCACGATTATAATGGATGCTGCCTATGTGGTGTTCAACATGGTGACACGCTGCACTATGTAATTATTTTCTTACCGAATCTTTTCCAGAGAACATCAGTTAAGTTGATTAGTTTCAGTCGGCGAGCGAAATACTGCGGAACATAATATCATGTAAACAAAATTTATGGAATTGGAGAATCTCTGACTAATCATTGATTTGATCATATCAGTATCAACGGGCATTCTTGAGCCTTCAGCTGAAAATATAAAGTTTCTCTCTGAATAAAATGTAATGAAGACGAACCTATGGCATGTTCCAGTAGTACTCAACTTATAGTGTTATATAAAACGATATGCGAATATACAAATCAAAAATGAAATTTTCAGTAGATTTTTAATAAGTAGTGTAAAAATAAACAATTTAGTAAATGAAAGGGAAATTTAGCAATCCAGATGAGTAAAAACTCCAAAATATTTAATAAAATTCTAATTATAAACTTTACAGATGAATGTTTCTTCGTTTATAAATAATATATTCAGGAATATAACAACTGTAACAAATGATATGGAAATTATTGTGGTGGAACCAGAATACATGAAAAATATAGCACAAATAAAATTCTAATTATAAACTTTACAGATGAATGTTTCTTCGTTTATAAATAATATATTAAGGAATATAACAACTGTAACAAATGATATGGAAATTATTGTGGTGGAATCAGAATACATGAAAAATATAGCAAAGTTGCTGGAAACTACAGAAAAAAGGTATCGAAATATATGGAATGTAATATTATCCTTAATTATAATATTTTTATTTCTTTTTTTATAAAAGTTACAGGTACAGCAAAATATATTGAAAATGCATTTAAATTTTATAAACATAATTATAATTTTTTATGGACATTATATGTGAAATCAAATTATGTGGATTTAAATCTTTTAACAAGATCACATACAGTATATCTTGAAATTAATGTTTAGGCTTATATTACATTTTAAATTATTATTTATTAAAGAATCTTATATAAAGGTCTATATTATTAAATAGAATTTTATCTATAAGGTATACAAATGTATTCTTTTCCTATTCTTTCCAAAAAATATATCAACATTCATCTCAGTAATATTGTTAATTTCCTGCTCTTTTTGATTAATATTTTGAAAGGATCAATGTCTTCATTGCAGAATTAGATTATTAGATTATTTTTGTAGTAGAATTTTTTTAAGAGAGTCATAAAGATTCAGACATTCATCTCAGTAATATTGTTAATTTCCTGCTCTTTTTGATTAATATTTTGAAAGGATCATTGCAGTCGTTGTCTTCATTGCAGAATTAGATTATTAGATTATTATTGTAGTAGAATTTTTTTTAAGAGAGTCATAAAGATTCAGGAGTCATTTTAGATTCAAAATTAAGCTTCAAATTTCATATTAATTACTTAATAAAAAATTATACAAAAAACTGGTTTTACTTGAAGCTACCTGAGACATATTTCTGATAATTTAATATGTAAAGCCTGGTTGAATGCAGAAATAAATATTGTGTTTTTATGCTTTGATTATTTATGCACCTACACAAGACACATTTAAATAGATTCAAAATTAAGCTTCAAATTTCATATTAATTACTTAATAAAAAATTATACAAAAACTGGTTTTACTTGAAGCTACCTGAGACACATTTCTGATAATTTAATATGTAAAGCCTGGCTGAATGCAGAAATAAATATTGTTTTTTTATGCTTTGATTATTTATGCAGCTACACAAGACACATTTAGAAAAATTAATTAGGAGCTTTCAATATTCAATAAAACAAATTATCAAATTCATGGCAGAACAAAAAATCAAACAAACATAATTAATACTTATAAAAATTTAAATATTCCTATAACATCCTTAATAAACAAGATAAAATTTTTTGGAACAATATTTAAATGGAGATGTGAAAAATGAGTTTTTCAGCTTTAATGATATACATAAATAAACAAGAACGTTTGAGTTCATCCATATTCCATGAAACAAAAGTGAAAATATACTAGATTTTTTTTTATTCGTCTCCACGTTATGTTAACAAAAATTAATTGTATGTTTGTCTTCTCTTCCCTTCTTAATTATTTGTTTTTTATTATATTTGTTTATTAAGAGATTATCTAATGAGTACAATATAAGTGATTTATAATTTTATTGAAGACTTATTACTAGATTTTTTTTTATTCGTCTCCACGTTATGTTAACAAAAATTAATTGTATGTTTGTTCTTCTCTTCCCTTTTTAATTATTTGTTTTTTATTATATTTGTTTATTAGGAGATTATCTAATGAGTACAATATAAGTGATTTATAATTAATTTCAGATATATGTATGAAACAATTCTCTAATTCATTATATCTTATTCTGATTTTCATATTTTATCTCATTCATTATAATACTGAATAATGTATGTGTATATGTATATACCTACACACACATATATATGTATATTACATATACATGTATATACATGTATATGTAATATATGTATACATGTATGTATGTATGTATATATGTATGTTATATGTATGTATATATACATATATATATGTGTATATATAGCCTATGTATAGTATGCGAATCCAATATATAAACTCAAAATTTTTATATTCAAATATTCAAATTTTTGTGATTTTTATGCTTTAAAAAGTTTAAAAAGTGCAAGTTTAAAAAGTTTTGAAGTTTATTTATGCACCTTAACTAGCACGAGCAGAATTAGGAACAAATTTGATATCAATATGTATATGTATGTATGTATGTATGTATGTATGTATGTATGTATGTATGTATATATGTTTATGTATGTATTTATGTATATATGTATGTATGTATGTATATGTATATATGTATGTATACATATGTATATGTATACACATATGTATATGTATGTATATACATGTATGTATATGTATGTATATATACATATATATATGTGTATATATAGCATATGTATAGTATGCGAATCCAATATATAAACTCAAAATTTTTATATTCAAATATTCAAATTTTTGTGATTTTTATGCTTTTTTATTTATATTCTTTCTTTAAATTTCGTATGATTATTCATCGAAATTTAATGAAATAAAAAGAAAATTAAATAAAATATTTGTTTGGATGAGCATTTTATTCTACAAACATGCATTTTTATGTATTATAATAATAATTGGAACTTGAATTAATTTTCTGATCAATATTTCTATATTTAAATACAGTAGAACATGTATAAGACGACCACCTCCCGTTCCAATCAAAACTGGTCGTTTATACAGGTGGTCGGTTTATATAGGCTAATTATAATATATCATGTTTAAATGAAACAAAATGATTATACTTTAATAAAAACAAAACGGATGTTTTTGTTAATCATTTGTTCAAAAACACAACATATTTAATTAATATGGAAAAAAAAACTATCAATAGTGCTTTATCGCATCCCACTTTTATTTTTTATACTTTCTACGACAAAGCAGTGTTTGATATCATTTAATTCAGACAACAATTTTTCATTATTTTCTATTGTTGATGCCAGTTTTTTAATTCTTCAACATGTTCTTGCAGGGTGTCATTCGCTTAAGATTGTGATTTCCATTATTTCTCCATTTAGTCAGAATTTCTTTTTGAGACAATATTTTGTGGATCTTTGTTTTCCCCATGTTAAACTTTCTACTAATGCTCGTTGAGAAAGACTTTTATTACTGTCTTCAATCATTTTTATTCACTGTTCTAAATTCAAGGCATTAACTTTCCGTTTAGTCATGTTTCAATATCAAAAATTCAGGGATAGCATCATACGTGTACGAGATTACATTTGATTAATACGTTTGCGTAGAACACAAACATCCGGATACAGTAGCTAGTTTTCACTCTTTCCCTGTTTTCCCTATATCACTTCGCCATAAGCTTTCAAGTTTTGATTTTAACGTTTTTAATACAAAATTTAATTATCATATCATAGATACAAATATAAGGAACGTGCATATTAAAAGATATTGCATTAAAGTAGAACTGACGCCATGATTTCGTCATACCAGCGCTCTACGTCATTCTCGTGATATGAATGATGGGGAAAAATTCGCACGGTAATTTTTCAATTGTATTGGTTTAGCTTAAATGAAATTTGTTTAACAGAAAATAGTACTGATGTAAGCAATATATATAATCAATTATTAGTGATGTTAAAAAATTATGGTCATCATAAATGGTTTCACTTTATGTTTGGTCTATAAAAATAATAGTCGTGGTCGCGTTACGAAGGTGGACGTCTTATGGAGGGTCAAATGGCATTATTTCTATGAAAAAAATTTGGTTCCCATGAAATGGTGGTCGTCATGTCAGGTGATCTTCTTATACAGATGGTCGTGAAGTCAGTTTTCATTGTAAATCACTTTTGTAACATTTGTTTTTAGATATTATCTGAAGATTGACTATATGAAATATTAATCATTCCACTGTAATGATAACAGAACATATTGATTTAAACTTCTAATAAGTGATTATGAATTTAAATAAATTATAAGATATTGTAGTTTGATAAGTCCTACTTATTATTTTTATATTATTTCTCTGCCTCTTTTATGAAACATAAAAAATAAAATTAATATTTTTTATAAATAAAATATCTATAAAGAAAAATACATGTAAATGTAATACAATATTAGATTATTTCAAATTCTTATAGAATATGCAGTATTTTTACTTTTAACGGCATAAGAGAAATTTCTAAACGAAATTTTTTAAAAAAGTGATCAAAAAAATATATTTCAACAAGATCGTAGGGAAAATAAAATAATATCTATAACTAACAAGTAAGATTTATTTGTTTATTAATAGTTTCTATTATTGTATCGATAAATTTGACACTGGGTAGGCCGATAGCGGCTTCTTAGTTTAAAACTTGCTCGATATTACTGCTATCGACGAATAAATATGATATAATTATGTTCATTACAATTGACTGAATATGAATTTTAGCACATCGAAAATATTAAAATGAAAGAATTAAAAATATTTTGTATGAGAAAAGAATAGAATTTATTATTGTATGCTATTTTTTCCACTTTTATATGAATAACTTTAAAAAACATCAATTATTTAACGTAATTGGAATATATTAATTTAGCGTAATCAGCTAAATTAATATATTCCATGTGTTATTATGGATCAAACATATACTATATTCAAACATAGTTACAGGTATCCCACCTATAACACGGTTTCCTACAACACGATTTCGCTCTAACACGATTTGAAAATTGCGGAAACCCTCATATGACACGATACTTCTACGTTTTTACTTAACACATTTAGAAAATTACGTTTACTCTCATACAACACAAAATATTTTAATTAATTTTTGTAAATCTATAATAGGAACATAATACACATAAAATGTAATCATGTATAAATGGAGATACTTTGCTAAAATTAATCATAAATGCAATTTCACCTGTTTGCCATGAGAGGGAGGATATGCTGTCTATTTTCAATTACGATTTGAAATTGAGTTAATTGGCGAGAATTGAGTATTTTGTGTTCCAAACGTTCAGTTCGTGGTAAAAAATAAGTTTTTACTCTTCAATAGAAGAATGTGAAAGAAGAAAAATATTTTTATTTCATAAATTTATTTGGGTATATATTAAGGAACGATTGCTTTCTAATGGATTGTAGCGGGTTATATTACAAATTTTGCAAAGAGAGCAGAAGATACAAAAACTTTAAATACATAAAAAAGTTCAGAAAGTGAAGTTGACATTATTAAAGAAAAAGTCGTTCTCGTTTAAACGAAACAGTGATAAGGAAGATATAGTTATTAAATGATTGTTATATAGCAGCGGTATTCAACCCGTCAATCATCGACTGGTCGATGGCGGAGCGATTTTTGATCAATCTCTTGTTTATTCCTCTTTACTTACAAATTTAATTAAAACTGAAAACATAATATTTTATTTATCATCATTTTGTATCATTTTTTAAATTCTCTTTAAGTATATTGCTATTGTTTATTTATTTATCGTTAAAATTGTCAAATTAGTAATTTTCTTATCATTTGGAAGTATACATATAAAAAATTTCCAATATTAACTTGATATTGCGCAAGAAATTCTGTTGTATTTCGGATCAACATATTTGTTGTAATCCGCTCTTTTTCATATGAATGTCATAAAAAATCAAGAAACCAAATTACAAATGATCATTTAGATGAATGCGTTTGGCCCCTTTTTCATATCAACTAGTGTTGAACATCGATAGGAAAACATCGATGTTTAACATCGATAAAAACATCTAAAGGTAACATCGATGTAAAAAACATCGGTCCCGAAAACATGATGTTTTTTGTACGTTGTCAATAATAACTATATTAAACATATTCTTCATCTATTTTCCAGTATTTTATCAACTGCTTTAGTTTATTAACCAGATACTCGTTAGCCTACCCTTCTTCCAATATAAAAACATCCAATACTATATTGAATAGTTTATTTTCCTCATCTATAAAGTGGACAGTCAAGTTAATGTAATTCCTCTTTTGGATGTCTGTCCATAAATCAGTAGTCAATAAGCAAAATTTCTGTTTGAGCTGTTGTTTGACTATGGATACTATATCACTATATTTATCGAAAATTAGTCTTCTAATTGTGGTGGAGAAGGAATTTTGTACGATGATACTATTGTCTTTACAAAATGTTGAAAAACTTTACGATCCAAATATTCAATTTTCTTATTGTCTTTATACATCATAAGTATAAGAGCTTGATTTACCTTATTTTCTGCTGATTCAATTGATTTGAACTTCACAATGCTCCTAAACTTCTCAGAAATTTTCTTTGTTTTCCTGGGAAAAGTTGTGATGACGATGCTTCGTCAGTTCGAAAAGACTTGCAGAAGGCAAGTCTTTACCAACTCCAGAAAATTGTGGATGTTTGCTTTGACGATGGCACCTTAAATTCGTGTTATTACCACTAGTTTTCGGTTCTTTCGAATAATATATGCAAAGTTGCAGAATTACTTTTATTTTTAGCAAAATGTCACAGAAAGGTTTTCGGAGGCATACTTACTGAACTACAAAGATATAAATATTTTGAAATAAAAAAAAAACCGAAAGTGTTTCCAATATTAATTAAATGACTATGATAAAGTGTCTCACGTGACAAATATAAGCACTAAATCAATATTGCCAGATGGATTGTTCGATTTTCCTAATGCAAAACAAAAAAATTAAGTAAAATCATCATCAATTATAAAAATTACGTTTATAAAAATATTATGTAATATTTACTTAACTCAAACGTTAATTCTATTACATAAACAGAAAAAAATATCGAACATCGATACCAAAACATCGATCTTTAAACATCGAACATCGATAACAAAACATAGATGTTCAACACTAATATCAACCTGACTATGAAAATATTGCCAGCTCCAAACAATGTAGAATATTGATTAAAGTTTACAACAAATAAACAATACTTATTGATATTTTAAAATTTTTTGAGAAAAATCCTGGTAAGCTCTTGCACCATAAATATTGTTACATGGGGAAAATGCAGATCATCACCTTGGGGTAGTTGCGTATTAGGCTTTTCTTGCCACATAACACGTTCAATTTTATTGTTTCGTGTTCTACATTTTAATTTATTCATTAACTTTTATTTCTTGCATATAACATGGTCGACTACGTCAGAAAAACCAACAGGGGCGATTATTCAAAAGAAATGAACGGATGTGAGCGATAAATGCAAAGATATCAATTAAAATTTTCGTATAAACCATTTTTTAATCAAATTGTAATACCGACATGCAACATTGTTCGAGATGATGATTGATAAATGCAAAGATATTATCAATTAAATTTTTGTATAAACCATTTTTTATTTGATAAAAAACATTTTGTCATATTAACAAAAAAAAAACAAAATATAATAATTTTTATAAATGGCCGCGCTATAACTGTAGACGGTTTAAAAAATATTTTTTAGGATCGCAAAGGATTAAATAACAAAATGTGTGCTTTGTTACTTTGAAAAAAAAGTGATATAAAGGAAATAATGTGAGAGGTGGTAGAGTGAAATAAAACAAAAATATAAAGTGATATAAGTACACAAGTTATTAAATAATTTGTGTACTTATATCACTTTATATTTTTGTTTTATTTCACTCTATCATCTCTCACATTTCAGAGTTCAATCCTTGTTTCTTTAACAAAGGATAACTTTAACGTGGTAAAACGAAATAACCTATCTTAATGCGGTAAAAAGCATTTTATAGTACTTTTGTTCCTAATTTTGTTCTTGTCAATTAGCGTGCATAAATAAACTTCAAAGCTTTTTTAACTTGCACGTACACTCTTATCCCGTTTCGGGTTAAGTACAGAGTAGCTGGCATTTTGTACTATTTTGTAGCAAATTTAAAATTTACAAGGATGAATTATACGGTAATAACTGCGCAATTGTATTTTTTTAGTTAACGACCTATTAAATATTTATACGATCGGTTAAAATACTTTTACGTTTAAAGTCCAACTTTGCAAAAACCGCTCTGCACTTACCTCTCCTTCACCTTAACACGGTTTTACACAACACAGTGTTTTTCAGGTTTATCTACCATGTTATAGAGGTGTATTACTAAATTAGGCTCCGATCTAAAAATACGTAAACGAGACTCGAACTCATAACCTTGAGTTCCGCATGCAAATGCCTTAACTACTACGCCAGCAGTTTAACTGAAAGAAGACTCATTTATAGACTAATTTTAGACTATTTTTAGACTAATTTTTAAATAACTAGAAAGAAGGCAGCAGAATATTAAACTTATCTGGCAGTAAAATAATACAATAACAAAAAATTTTGTGCGAAATAGTAAAAAATTTTTTTATTTAATTCTTCAGTTTTAAAATATTTGGTATAATTCAGTAATAAAGTTTCAATATTATAGTGGCCAGCATCTCAAACTGGTATTTAGTTAATCCTATCTTCAGAATGAATCAAATTATTATAAATTAGTATTTTAAGCATGATTGAATAAATATTTATAAACAGATTATTTTCTCTTTGTTTCATTTAGTTATGACTATATTTGTTGCTAATAAAATTTCATCCAGTTACATCATTAAATAGCTATCTATACTTATTTTATGATGCTATAACTACCGTACTAACAATTTAATGAAGCTCACATTCAGTGTGACTACAAAATTAAAATTTACATCCAAATGAAATACAGCTAGAGTGTAATCAATTATAAAAATTAAAGAGTTTTATGAACTAATTTATTATTTTATTTGATTTTTGATATTAGATATTTGCTTTGGTATAATTTTTATATTAGTAAAATATAATAGTTATTACTTAATTAACTTAAAATATTAATTTTTATTATTAAATAAAGTTTCAATATTATAGTGGCCAGCATCTCAAACTGGTATTTAGTTAATCCTATCTACAGAATGAATCAAATTATTATAAATTAGTATTTTAAGCGTGATTGAATAAATATTTATAAAAGATTATTTTCTCTTTGTTTCATTTAGTTATGACTATATTTGTTGCTAATAAAATTTCATCCAGTTACATCATTAAATAGCTATCTATACTTATTTTATAATGCTATAACTACCGTACTAACAATTTAATGAAGCTCACATTCAGTGTGACTACAAAATTAAAATTTACATCCAAATGAAATACAGCTAGAGTGTAATCAATTATAAAAATTAGAGTTTTATGAACTAATTTATTATTTTATTTGAGTTTTGATATTAGATATTTGCTTTGGTATAATTTTTATATTAGTAAAATATAATAGTTATTAATTAATTAACTTAAAATATTTATTTTTATTATTGCATTTTGTACATATATATTTCAGAATAATAGCCAATTATATAGGCTGGAGAATTATAAATAAATTCAGTGCTTTAACAATCAAAAGTTTTCAAGATAAAAAATTCGAATTTTCAAAAGTAAGTAGAGGAATAACGAAAAAGAAATCCGTACTAGAGTTTTGCACGCTCTTGGTAAATTCGCATTTGAGTCATGCTGTTGGGCGTATGTATATAAATCAGACATTTTCCGAAGACGTCAAACTCGAGGTGAATAATTTAAACTTTTGTCAAAGCTAATTAGTATTTGTCAAATACAGATTTTATAGAAACGTTATAGTAGATAAACTACAAAATACAAAATACAGTATATGTAATACAGTATAAATATAAATTATATGTATTTAAACTTTTAAAATTAATGTAAATTTATTAATAGAAATCATCAATTTATTTTTATTTTTTAAAAATAATTTAAAAATAAAAGGAAGCATTTATAATAAAAATATTTTAATTTTTTTAAAATAACTAATTATGTGACGAAAGCACTTTAATAATATTTCTTAGCATAATTACTAGCTATTACTTCGTTAACGTTTTTATAAATTTATTTTTATAGTAAAACTTAAAATACTGATATTTGAGCCGCTCACTTGCCAAATCGATTAAATCCACAAAACGAAAAGTAGAGAAAAATGATAAAATAATATATATTGTTTTTTAAAATTCCCTTTAAAATATAAATTCAAATAAACATGGTAGAATGTATTATTACAGGTGTAGCTTTTATCTAACGACATATAAAATGCATAAGAAAGGAATCCTTGGAGTAATCGTTATTTTTATTACAATTTTTGTGTGACTGATGGAGTTAATCGATTTGACAAGTGAAAAGAAAAAATAATATTACTATCGAATTCAATCTTCAAAATATTTTTTTAAAATAAGTTAATGCAGTATATATTGATATTTCAAATGTTAAACAAAAGTTTGGTTGCTAGATAATGTCAGAGCATTGCGAGAACGAGGTCGAACGCAAACAGTTAAGGTTGGTTCCCAAAATCCGCCTTGCAAAACAGAACGCTCAAAAACTGTCGCAGATAAAGGCGGGGACAATTCCGCTTACGGATTTCCACAGTCGCGATAAGCTTCGCTTTCCCCAAGATTCTTATGCCGTCCCCATAATTCATTTCGTGTAAAACAAAATGGACGCTAATCTACGAAAGGCTTGCGCTGTTTACCAAATGATGTTATTAGCTGCAGTAAATGAGGAAAGTGAAACAAAATCGAGGAAGAGAAAATATTGGATCGAAAATATTTATAAGCAGAAATACAAACAATCTTTCTATGCAATTTTGATTAAAGAGATGAGATTTAATGACAAAGAATCTCACCATCTTGATTTTCAACGTTGCCAACATTCAACGTCACAAAATGCATGGATTTCTTTGGTGGATATTATCTCGACGGATTTTACCTTCGCGGAAAAGTTGAATCCATCTAGACACTGGACATTAGCGGTTTTTACTCTGCGGTATGACGTCAAAACCTCGCTGCTTTATCCACAACACGCAACACGCGCGTATTTCGCCGCGGTTCCGTGCTAGTGGGAACCAACTTTTAGTCGCAGTCATCGAGTTATGGTCGCAGTAGAGTCTATATGCTCCGCCTTATTTTGATTTTAATCATTTTTTACTTTGTTTAATATAATAAATTATTTATTCTACAAAGGCGTTATTTTATTAAATCCACATATAACAGTAACCGATTAATTATTTTTTTATGACAAAATGAACAGCTTGCCGTTATTATTTAATATATGCTATTGTATTAAAAAATTACTTAACGAAATTCTTATTGTCGTATCCTAGATGACTAAAGAAAGATCTTGACTAAAATCAAAAAAATTTATTCAATAAAAATTGGTTAGCCAAACTTTCATGTAGGCGGTATGGCACCTTTCTTACACGTCTCTCAATTGATCCTTCCAATTTAGTGATTTTAAAAGATGTAATAATATATTTCTAGCTTTGAAAGGTAAATTCAAAAAATGTCTTAGGCATTATACGACACTTATAAACGTTTGAATTGCATTATTGCCACGATTTACATTAGAATATGGAGTTAATCAAATTGGCTTCTGAAATAAATAAATTATTATTCAATGGCCAAAAAATATTTTTGTCATTTAGTGGTGTAAGTATACCATAAAACTCATAGCTTGACAAATCTGCCACATCTCCTAGAGTTTTAATGCCATGTTTACTAAGAGCAATTTTATCGTCTATTGATAAAGGTAAATTGATTACATCATCTAAATGATTACATCATCAATAAATATTAAGAAAATTTATTTTTATTATAAATAATTAATAATCAATCAAGTGTATTGACACTAAATTAAAAAAAATTCAAAAAGTGGAGTTAATCGATTTGGCTTGTGAACAGCTCATTTGTTAAATGACCTATAGATGTTTTTAACAAAAATATTTTAGAGAAGTTTTTTCTTTGTTTTAGAGAAGTTTCGAAATTATTTAGCTTATAATTAATTACATTAAATTTTAATCAGATTGAAAGAATGATCGAGGATTTTAAAGATGCCTTCAATGTAATGTTGACTCTTTCCGATTGGATGGATATTGAGACGAAGAGGAAATCAAAGGATAAAGTAAGAATTCATCAATTGAAATTAATCATTTAAGGATTTATATCTTAATGAAAATATTCAACACTCATATTTTTATACAAGTATTAAATAATGACAAAATTTACTAATCATATTTTTTAAATACTGCTAAATAAAAATTTTAATAGTTATAATAAATTATCTGAGATTTTTGTTTTTATATTTGTAGCTAAAAGATATGCTTCCGTTGATAGCTTATCCACCCTGGTTATTAGACGAACAGGAACTGAACAAATATTATGAAAACGTAAATTATTCTATCATTAATATTTTTATATACTATATATTTGCACATTTTAATTCATAAAATAATATTTTCTTATTAGATGGAAGATGTTAAAGAAGATTTCTTTTTTCAAAGTGTCTTGAATATCAAAAAATTTTTCAGAAATAAAAATTTAATGAAGGTTAATCAACAGTACGATAAAATTGATGAGTAAGTTAATAGAAAAAGTTTTAATTGATTAATGATATATCTGTTATAGAGTGAAATTATTTGAAAATGAAGCCGTGGAACAAAAATACATGACATTCAAGTATCAACATGCTTTATCATTAATGGACAATGTAGCACAGTACAGTGGTACCTTGGTTAACGACGGCTTTACTTAACTACGAGTGGTCGAAAGAAAAAATTTCTTGGTTAACGACTCCTGATTATGTGAACTTCCGACAAAATATTAAGAGCTCTGTAAAACAGCTCGTCATCGCATCACGTGATTAATTAGCTCAGTCAATCGTTATTATTTTAATAATTCATATTGAATGAATAGATTTTTACATAAACATAGATTTTTACATAAAAATCATATTAATGGTTATATAATCAATTAATACAATATACATGATGTAAACTAAATAAATATATTAATTTTTTTTATTTTAGTTGGTTTTCATCTCCTACAAACGTAAATGCATATTACGCCCCATATTCCAATACGATCTGTAAGTGAGCTACAGTTCATCATTTTTTAATGAAAAGAAATTGCTATCAGATTTAAATTTACTATATATCTATTTAAAAATTGTTTAATCAAAAATAACATATGGCGTGCTCTGATTTTATTAGCATTTCCTGCTGGAATTCTACAGTTTCCGTTTTATCAGTATGGTCTTCCAAAGTAAGTGCAATATAAATTTTACTGAAAAAAAGAATTGGGGTTGTATGTATGAAGTTAAAATATGAATTTAATGTTATCTGTTTTAGTTCTTTTAATTATGGAGCTATTGGTGCTGTTATTGGCCACGAAATAACTCATGGATTTGATGACGAAGGTGAAAATCAGTGAATAAAAGCTATATTTCCTTCCTTTTAAAATAACTGTTCTTTTCATATTTTAAGGAAGTAAATTTGACAAATTTGGAAATTTACGAGAATGGTGGTCTCCAGAGATCAGGAATGTTTTTCACAACAAAACAGAATGTTTCGTCAATCAATATAATAGCTATGTGGAGCCCACTACTCAGATGACAGTAAGAAATTTATTTATTAACAAAATAGTAATACAAGTAATCCTCGTATAACACGGTAGTTAGGTGCCTAAAAAACGCTGTTTTGTGTGAAACCGTGTTATATCAGACTTGGACCAACACAAAAAAGAGAGTTCCGTTCCAATTAAAAAACAAACATTTTTCACTTAAGAAACTTAATTTTTATTAAGAATACTAATAACACGATGCATAATGAAAGAAAAAATACAGTCGAAGCCGGTTATTAGGGAGTCGGATATAAGGAAAATTCGGATATAAGGGACAAACGCGTCCGGTCTCGACTAAAAACCTATGTTTTGTGTGTATTTTTCGTCGGATATAGTGAATTCGGATAAAATGGAAAATTCGGTTATAAGGGAGATAATTTTTCATTATTCAGTATTCTTCCTTGTGATGACCTACTTTCCATCCTGCTTTACCTCGGCCGGCCGGCCATCAGTGTAATTATTTAAAAATAATAAAAACATCATAAAAAGCCAATTTGTTGCTTTTTGTATTAATAATTTAAAAATTAATGAATACAAATTAAATTAAAATTATAGTTACTTTAAAAAGACAAAATGCGCAGGTGAAAATTATAGTTCCTCTAAAAAGACAAAATGCGCCTCTAAAAATGGCGACACCTAATAATTTGTTATATAAGTTCGTAGAAGTTTGAGTTTTCAACTAGGGTTGTTATTTCGGTTTTAACCGAATATCGGTTATTTGAGTTGTGTAATTAATTATTCGATTACCGGTTATGGATCTTGTATCTGCGGTATACATAAAATGGGAAATAATTAAAACTAGATATTACCCGCTCATATAAATGAGCGGAAATCCTGTAATTTAATCTCATAAACTTAGAGTGTAACTCTTCTTCTTCTTGGGTTACTGGAGTATAAGTAAATGTAATTTTCTAAATGTATTAGATAAGTAAAAACTGTGTTGTTGAACTACTATGTTATATGAGGGTTTCTGCAATTTTCTAATAGTGTTAGAGCTAAACCGCGTTATATGAGAATTGCCTATACTGTAACGAAAAAAATCGACTAAATTTATTAAATTGAAAATCTTATAAAAAAATTTAAGTTTAAAATCCTGCTATCGGAGATATTTTATAAGCGATTTTTTTTTTTCAAAAGGTATGGGCTAACTGACAACTAGGGTAGCCATTCTCGTGGGTTGTAGTAAGTTAATGCAAAGCGAGTTTACCGTACAGTAGTAACATCATTAGTTACAGCGAAGTAGCGTTTCTCTCCATGAATTGCTATTCTCGTCGTATTGTGCAGCTGTTTCGAGAGGGGTAGCAAAAGTGACGTACCAATATAATTACCACATCCCTAATTTGTTCCACCCACTAATAAGTGTAGTCAAGTAATCAAGTTGGCTGAAAGTAAAAACAAAAGGCAACGTCATCCAAACTTTTCCGCATTATTTTTTTCATTTTTGAATTGATTTCAACAAATATGTTTTCCTCAAAATTTATCAAATAGCAAAAAATATATGTTAAATATCGAGAGTTTATTGAATGAAACAATTTCTTTACTTTTGTTGTTTTTTTCCTTTGATCATATTAAACAGAGAAATATTGCATATTTCATTACTAAATTTATAAATATTCAATTATATTATTACTTATAACACGGGTAACATTAAACCAAATGCAATGCATTGTCAAATTCCACATTAGCATTCTTTCACATTTTATATTAGTAATGTATAGTTGATTTTAAAATATAAAATGATAGTAATATATAATTTACGTAAAGAAAATTTATTTAATTTCTTATCTAATTGTCAGTGTCTATCAAGTGGAAAGCTGATATAACACGATAAATGACTAAATGATTGAATTAGTTACACATTCAATGCTTCGGCTAATGAAAAACTGGTTCAAATTATTGAAAATGTTTTCTACGGAATGTTGGAAATCTTCTATTACATAAAAGTTTATTGCATTTAGCACTTGTTCTTCAACAGTCAATGTGGTTCCTATTTTACGTCTTTTTTATGGAAAGTAATTTTTCTATTATATTATACATTAGATGCTTGTTAGTATAAAAATTCAATAAAAAGTTCTGACGAAATTGTCAAACGGATTCTGTGATCTGGAAACACTTTCTGACGTTTAAATATTTTGTATTCGGCTTTGAACAACAAAAATAAATCTATGGCGTTCATCTTTCTGTTACCGACGATTTTCAGCAGCTCTCGAAATGAAGTAGATTTACCATGCTGACATTACGTACGCTAGTATATACGTTATCGACGTAGGACTACGAGAATATCGCTAATCTTAAACTCTGCGGTAAATTGTTATGCTCTGCCCCCACGGTAACTATCGCGTGGTACTAGGACCACGAGAATGGCTGCCTAAATGATTACTATGATATTTGTCTACTAATTCAGTTTATACGTAAAAACTTTGAATACTTCGAAGTTTGGAATAATTCATGTTATAATATTTCCGGAACAACTATGAGTACTTTCATTTCAGTATCAAATTTCTTAGATTGTTATCGAAAAGTAAAATCTTTTGTTATATAGGTTTGAAAGAGTTTAAATATAATATTTTATTGAAATATACTAATCCAACAAATTGCTAAATAAAATAAAAAATAATAATCTAAAAATTCTCCTTAAAAATATACAATAATATATTATTTATTCAGTTATTTTTAATGATTTTTTTCAATATTTTTATCTTCTTTTGAACGATAGATGTTACAAAATTAAAACATACACAAATTGATGACAGAGCATTGAAAAAATGTCTATAGCCATGCTTGACATATTTAATTAATTAATCATCTGATAAATGATGTAATAATTATGGATATTTTAAACAGAAATAAGATTTTATTAGATAAGATTATTAGTTTTTAATAAAAATATCTGCGTTCTGCAGCTTTAGTAAAATATCCAAATAACCAGTAAATTATTTCAAATTTAAAACTTCTGATCTCCGAAAAGCAAGATTTAATTTTCCTCGAGTTCTTGTTTATACCTCTATGAAAGTACACGAAAATAATTTCAGTCAATTAAAAGTTCAATAACAAAAATTGATATATTATTCCGATATTTGGTTTTTATAGATACTTTTAACGTATTATTATAAATAAAACAAATTAATAGAGTTGTAGTGTTCCAAGTAAAGTGTTCATTCTTTATCATATTGAATATTTTTTTACGATGATCTTTTAATGATGATTGATATTTGAATTGAATTTTTCGTATATTTTGTTAAAATTAAGATAATATTTTTATAAAATAATAATGTTGTTTTGTAAATTTAAAATTTCAGATATTTCCTTTCTTGATTATTAGAAACTTTTCCATTATCAATTTAACTGAATTAATAAAACAAAATTTTGTCCTTTTTGAGGAATTTTAATTCCTGAAATAAATAATTTTTCATCAAATTATTTTGCAGACAAAATGATTTTTGTAAGTAATCAAGCTATATTGATAAGGAATCACATTTATTCCATATTCAAAATAAGATTCTAAAACTTGATTTAACCTTAAACTAACAATGAAAACCAAGTTTCCCAAAGATAAAAATAAAAACAAAATATTTTAAGATTTAAAGTTTCAAAATTTAGTTTTAGCTGTAAATATTTCGATTTTCATTTATGTTATGGAGAATTCATTTCAAACCTATAGTATATAATTTATCAGCTATAGATTATGTGAATATCTATCATATATATATGTAGGATAGATAGCACTAATAACGATGATACTCAATCAGTCCTCTCCTTTCGGTTCCTTTTTCCCGCCTCTCACCTTTTTATTTTTCTCTCGCTCTCCTGCGCCCCCTCTCGCTCCCAATCCCTCATTCGGCCATTCCTGACAACCCTTCAGTCCCTGAAGGGAGCTCCGGATACTTCTTCATGTGATCGGCTGCCGTCGTGGTTATACGGGGGCCACTCCCCTTTCCGATCTTAATTACTTCATACCGATCATTCCCCTTGATCTGCGTTATTTTATACGGACCCACGAATTTGGGCATGAGCTTAGCATTTGGATGGAATTGAGTTTGCTGTATCGCCACATGATCATCTAGTTTATACAACGGGACGCTCTTACATTTCCTTTTGAACGTCTTTCTATTTTCTTGTTGCACTTTGAGCATACTGGCTTTTGCGAGCTCCCTCAGCTTCTCTCTCTCATCATTAAATACACTGATCCACTCCTCCTCAATGCATTCCACGACTCTTGCGTCGGACTTATGCTTCATCTTGACACCAGTTAATGCTTCGAAAGGTGTCATTCCTAGGCTTCT
>AYEL01090885.1:0-106004 GCA_000484575.1 Olivierus martensii | reverse complement strand
TATCTTTTATACATTCTGATGATTATAATAAATGTTATGCAGGCTGCAATAAAGGTATTAGGTGTCATGAGTTTGAGACTGCTGATTTAGATGGTGAATAAGATTTAATTAATAAAGATATTCTTAAATTGATGACAATTTAAATTCTCATCATACAGATATATTGGTGCATAATGGTTTGAATCTATATATATATATATATATATAAAATGTTACGGCCAATGCCCGAAGTCTAGCCAATTCGCGAAATGACTAGCCACTTCTAGATTTGGTCCAAGCCCGAAATAAACGAGAATTTATGACTGTTTTGGGCTTTGCCCTGCCAATTCACTATGCGGCTGACAATCAATGGCCAATTCGAGAATTGTCCAAGAAAAAATGGTCAAAGCTGGAGTTGATCATACCAATTCTAATTCATGTTATTACCTCTGTGAAAATCGTTTTAGTTTAGTTAAAGTAAAAACATTATTTCGAAACACAGAAAAAAGCTAATCAGTATTCAATGTTTTATTTAAATTGAAAAATTAACGAAAGCAAAAAATGTCTTTCCATTTGAGAAACATATGAAAGAAAATATTGTAGTAATAACGTTATTTATAGTTAGAAAAATCTTGTCAAAATTGAAAAGAACATGGGAGAATTCTTTTAGTGAATAATTTAAAAATCACACAAAAGAAATGATGCTTAGAATACGATTTCTTATAAGAATTTGCAAAGTTCTTTTTTTAATTTTAATCTCAAAAATAGAAACCAAATACGGGTATCTCTCCTATAACACGGTAGATAGGTTCCTGAAAAACACCGTGTTGTGTCAAACCGTGTTATACGAGACTTGAATATAATACAAAAAGATGAGTTACGTTCCAAAACTAATTAAAAACAAATAACTTTTTTAATTCCACATAAGAAATTTAATTTTTTATCAAGACTATTAATAACACAAAACATAAAGAAAAATATATATATACAGTGTGTATATATATATATATATAATGTATGTGTGTAAGACACTAAAAAACAATATACATAAAACAAAAGGAAAGAAAAAAGTATACAGCCTATAAAACATTCATTTATTAATTATGTCTTTCTTACCAATGTTTCGTTAAAAAGAAAATGTCTTTTTCTTTAACAATATCAACTTCATTTTTTGAACTTCATTTTTTTATGCATTTAAAATTTGTGTATTTCTTCCCTTTTTATAAAATTTGCAATCTAACCCGCTACAACCCGCTAAAAACCAATCGTTCCTTAACATATACCCAAAAAATTTATGAATAAAAATGTTTTTCTTCTCTCTCACCTTCCTCTATTGAAGAATAAAAACTTATTTTTTTATCCAAGAACTGAACGTTTGGAACACAAAATGCTCAATTCTCACCAATTAAATCAATTTCAAATCGAAATTGAGAATAGAGTGCATATCGTCCCTTTCATTGCAAACTAGCGAAATTGCATTTGTGATTAATTTTAACAAAATATTTCCCAATGATTACATTTTATGTGTATTATGTCCCTATTAAGGATTTATAAAAATTAATGAAAATATTTTGTGTTGTAGGAGAGGAAACGTAATTTTCTGAATGTGTTAAGTAAAATCCGTGTTGTAGAAGTACTGTGTTATATGAGGGTTTCCGCAGTTTTCAAATCATGTTAGAGCGAAGCCGTGTTATAGGAGTGATACCTGTAATTAAAAGTGATATATATATATATATAAATTTATAGCTACAAAAATGCACTAATAGTTTTATTGTAATGTATAACTTTGATGAACTATAGTTATTCTATATTAATTTTTAAATTTATGAAACTTCTAAGCTAGGGGATTGTTTAAATCTCAGGGTTAAATCTTTCAATAATAACAGATTCATAAGAATTATTTAATGATTCGATTGCAAAAGGGCACATACACCATTAGCTAATAATAATAATAACACTAACAATTATTTACTGAGCAGCACTGGATATCCTTCACCTCCTGAATCCCTTGAATATACATCAATCTCATCAAGGAAAAGATTCAATAACATTTACATTTATATCTTTTTGTATAGAAATCGTTTTTCTTTCTTTTTTGATTCAGAAAAGTGAACTTAAAAGGAAGTGATGTAATTTTTCCATTTTATGTATGTGTATGTGTTAATATATATGATTTAATATTATTTTAAATGTTCAAATAGTTATAGTACTGCAGGATTCTAGAGCAAAAAATAAAAATTTGTGATAGACGATTGTATCAATAATAAGTACAGTATGACATTTTATTATCTATCGATGATTAACATTTCAATTTTTATTCTGAAGTTTGATAAAAATGCAAAACGTAGAATTCTCTATTGTTTCAATGGTCTTATTTTCATTTCAATATCTCTTAAAGAATAATTATATCCTTTCCAAGTTTTCCAATTGACACCATCGGCAAAACTTTCGTGTGGTCCATCATGATACAAACCATTTAAATTGGAGAGATGACAGCTTTGATACCACCAAGCACCTTTAAACTGTACAGCACAGCTGTTTTCTGAATGATCGTTATCTTTATCTTTAGTACTAAAACGCATTTCATTTCCATTTGAAAGCGAATCTCCTATAAAATAATTAAATGAGAAGAAATGCAATTATGGCAAGTGAATAAAGTATTTTAGGAAACAAGTTAAATATTAAATAAATTAATATATAATAGCCTTAATAAATATGGTATATATTTTTCCGAGAAATACTGGCAAGTGAATAAAGTATTTTAGGAAACAAGTTAAATATTAAATAAATTAATATATAATATAAATATATAATAGCCTTAATAAATAAGGTATATATTTTTCCGAGAAATAGTCAAACCTCGGTTCATGAACTTAATTCGTTCCTGAAGGTCGTTCGTAAACTGAATCAATTTTCCTCATAAGAATTAATGTAAAATGGATTAATCCGTTCCTGGACCCCAGATGATTGATTGATTTTAAACCAGGGGTTGCCAAACTTTTTATCTCAACAACCCCTTTGATGACGCCATAAAAATCCAGAGATCTCCCAGTGAAAGTTTTGATATTAAGTTTCAAGTCTATTTTATAAAAGATTTCTGAATAGTAATAATTAAAGCAGTATATAAATAAATTGTATCTTAAAAAATATTTACAATTAATCGTGCAACATAATATTTTTATATTGTGCTAAAATTTATTTTTAATGTGATGAAAGATGGGCTTGGTGTTTTCTTACTAGACTATCTTTAACTCTCATCGACCCCCTGAGAGTCTGTACCGACCACTTTGGCGACCACTGATTTAAACTTCTACAATACTTTGTGCACAAGTTTTTAACACAAAATCAATGGAAACTATTAAATCTATCACAAAAAAAAAATAAACACAATACTAAACAGAACAAACATAGACGAAAATTTAATTTAGTGGAGGAGAGTTGACCGTGTAAGTGGAAGGTGGTGAGGAAGTGAAATGTTATTATTTGGAAGGGGATTCTTTTTCTTTTTTCTGTCTCTTGGCACCACTCGACTCTGCTTCAGACCTACTGGACCTCTCTCTCATTAAAAATTTGTTCAGTATGATTTGTTTTTAGCTATGTTTTAAAATGTTTGTAAAGTGACATAAACATTTTCATTGATAATGCCATATGTTGACGGCTTGCGTGTTCATAACTCGAGACACTATACGTCATCCGAGACGCTTTGTGTTTGGAAAATTTGTTCGTAAACCGAGGATTGACTGTACTTCAATCAAAATATTTTATAGGTTTCAACTAGCATAAGATAGTAAATAATTTTAAAAAAATCATTATTTGTGTGTTTTGCAAGTAATTATGAAATACAAACCAGCATCTCCACTGTAATCAGATGCATGCAGAAGATAAAGCTGACTTTCGTTTTCAATCCAAAAATTTTTGTACAATGCATGGCGTTTCTCTCCTTCTTTGTCTTTCATGTTGATTCGCAGTGAATAATTGCCTTGATTTGTCAATGAAAATACTTTATCATTTCCTATTAGACAAAAAAGAAAAATTTTAAATATCAAATAGTTTTAAATAAATTTGAAAATATAAAATGAACAAACATAATTGATGGTTTCTTTGTATGATTAAGATATAATTAAAAAGTTTGTTATACCTAATAATTATTTTTGATGAATGTATGAAATATGAATTCTATAAATGTATTTTTTTACAAAAAATAAAATACAGAATGATTCAGAAATGTATTGATAATTTACTATCGGAGCATATTCGACGTGTGCTGAATGTCAAAACCTGAGCTCTTCAATATAGGAGACCTCGGAATTTATTATGATATACAGTATGTTATTTTATTTATCAAATATTTTATATTTAATACTCCCTTTTGCTTTAAGGCCCCAATTACCTGTGCATGGCTCTATTTACTTTTTACCGAGATGAATATATTTAATAACATTGATGTTTCATGAAATGCAATTCATTTATTACTTAATATATGAATGTTTTCTCTATATCTACTGTTGCATTACAAGAAAGTTTCATGTTTTATTTATTGCAGAATATTACACAAAATGAAAACATTTACAAAATAAAAAATATTTTCACTAAGATTATATGTATTACATATTTACTGATAATTTGCAACATTGAGTGCTGATGCTCTTTAAAACAAAAATCAAAACCTCCTCTATATTGAATTTCAGTATAACTCAATAAAATATAAAATAAAAATTCTGTAAAAGTGCTATATTTCAATTTCAGTTATTCGAATTATTTTTTATCAGCTTGTATATTGAATCCCATTTTTCAACATATACAAAACAGAGAAATAAAAATACAATAGAAAACTGCATAAAATCATATAATAATAATTGATTCTGTATTATTCTGTCAAGAATTAATACTTTCATTGGATATTCTTTATCTGGCAGTGGCCACTTATAGAGCCCATCACAGGCTAGCCAGCACCCATAATGGAGTTAGCCGGATGGTTCAGGAGCAGTCTGGGCCGGGCCCAGACCGCTCCTGAAAAACTGGAGATGTGAGACCCGAATTTGAACCCGGATTCTCCAGGGTAGTAATCCACAGCTTTATCACGCGGCCACCCGGCCGACTTTTATAATTGGACAAAAACGTGTTTTGGGTTTAAAAAAGATTAGTGAAGCACACACTAAGAAAAATTCAACAAATTTTATTTAAGAAGTAAAACTGCTTTATAGGCAGTGCCTTCGTGCTTGGCACTCGAATTCAAGCTAAGCAGAATTCAACAAATCATAAAAATTTTAAATGGACGGTCTATATTATATTATAGGGAGATATGGTTTTCAAGTACATGTTTATTTTTCAGGAAGTTTTTTGTCTTCTGACTAAAAGCTTTCTGAGAAATAAACATGTACTTGAAAACCATATCACCCTAATTAATTAAGGATTGTTGTTTTCCAGTTTTGGTATTTGAACTATAAAGAATATTTAAATAGATTTTTTATAGTGAAAAATGTCTAAAGCTGGGGTTTTTAATCTTTTGATGAACCAGACCCCCAATCGATTGTCCAATGGTCCCATACCCTCTTCACTTGGCTGTCGAAGTAATCATCATTATTCCTTATATTAGTTGCCAGTATGACTTCCAAATATATCAAAAGCTTGAATTTACTGTACATTTTAGAGATCGAGTCCCATACAATGAAGTTTAATGCTATAAACCAAAACATTGATGAAGTTATATTTATAGTGAAGATATAATATTGTAAACTCGAATACAGTAACAAAGTATATTACAGTACAGTATTCCATGAAGCATTTCTACATATCTTGCAAGAATCTTTTTGCAAGATATGTAAAAATTCTTGATGGAATAGCGTAATGCTAACTAAGAAATTCGTATAACGAATACCTTAGAAATTTCGTATTGTTAATGGTGTTCCATAGAAGATATTTATTAATTCTCATTTTTTAAGCCAATAAATATAATTATTTCTCTGATTTCAAAATGCATTTCTGCAGTTTTTTATTTTTTTCTTTTTAAATTTTGTTATTAGAATATATGTTATTGTCTAAAAAATTTCTCCCAGCTATGAATTAATCTGCAGATGAAGAGCTGCTTTTTTAACAGATTATACCACTTTGCATTCTGTAAGAATACTAAATAATCTCTAATATAATGAACACTAAATTAGGCTTTTACATAGGCTGCTCATCCCTACGGGGATCAGCAGGATTGTGAAGTACGAGGATTATCATGCCAGAATTGAATTTCATAATTGATATTTTAAAGCAGTAGAATCTCTATTCTCCAGAAGGAACGCCGGAATGTTTCGTCTAGAGGAATCAAGTTGGCTTAGTGAATGTTACATAAGGAATTATCACGAGTTGGAAGTCTCTATAAAATTCAGTCGCAGATTAAATTATCATCAAACTATTGTCTCAAAAAATCTGACCACATGATTTGTTATAAAAATTTTCCTTTTTTTTTTGGAAAACATATTGAGTAAATAGAAATGTCACCAAAAACTTAAACGTGGAAAAATGGGTCAAATTTTATTCTACCAGTTTGTTTGGCTACCAAAGGTGTAGAATTCTAAAACAATGCCAAGTTCCATTTCAACCCCAATGTCGAAAAATGAAATTTAAATACTGATATGAATTCAATATAGTGTCACCTGTTCATGCTTTTATTCGGCAAGATTTAATATCTATGTTAACTGGCTAATAACTGAATATAACACAAAATCTTCCCAAGTAAAATGAGTGAAGAGGTGACACTATATTATATATGAAATAAATAAGTCAAAAAAAATAAAAAAATTGGCATTTTCAAAAATTTTCTTTTACATGTATCTTAACAACTAGTATTTCTGTATATTAATAATGAAACGTGATTGGCTGGATATCCCTTTTGCAGTCGAACTACTGTACTAATTCCTATAAATAGGATATCATTAGAAATATCTAACCCTCAAATTTCTGCAATAGTCAAAATTTTTGTCGTTATTCATAATTTAAAAATTAAGGAATAAAAATTAAATTAAAATTATAGTTTCTCTAAAAAGACAAAATCCGCAGATGATGTTATAATTTAATAAGAGCCGCCAATTTAATGATTTCGTGTACGAGTATGTCTGTAATCTGAATGTAATAAATAAAAATAAATATAATAATCTGTCAATAAAAATTTGTTGTTACATCTAAATCGTTATTTAAAATATTTAGGTGTGCCACCAAACAATATTAAAAAGTGTTCCTCAACAGAAAAAAAGGTTGAGAACCACTGATGATTTAGAGGAAAGAAAATTCTTTTCTAATAAAGACCCTTTTAAAATTCACAAATATTATGTCATGATTAAATTTTTCTTAACCTGGTGAGTGCTTGTAGCTAAGCCTAATACACAAAAAGAAACAAAAAAAAAATTTTAATTGAGAAATCTCGCTTAATTTTCATTGTAATTTTTAGGATTTTTAAATTTTTAGGATCTATACAAATTATCAAATTTTATTATTAACTATACATTTATGTATATTTTTTTGTGATTCAGTTATTTTTAATATGAAGAAAATGCACGATATAACTATTATCTAGAGATTAATAAAAAATACGAATAAAATTCTTTTTGTGGCTTATTAAATTTGGCATAATATTGAAATGTTTCTTTTGGAAGATATTAACGTTATTGTTATTATAGTTATTCTATAATGATAATGTTAATATCTTCTGAAAGAAACATTTCAATATTACAAATTAAAAAAAAAAAATTAAATTATTATAGTAAAAAAAGAAACTAACAGATATTTTTAAACATAGTTTGCATATATATTGTCTATTTTTAATATGAGAAGGATTTTATGCAAGGGTTCGCAAAGGAAAATTTTGTGGCCACATATGGCCATGAGACATTACTTAGATGCACTGATTTTTCCTTTAGTATGATAAGTCATTGATGACATTGTGGCAAAGTATTTTTGTGTTGAAATCAATTCAATATTTTGGATAATCAATCATGAAAGCTAGCAATTTCGTAATTAGTTCTAAAATGGCCTTTGCGAGATTCAGTGACAAGGTTGAATAATTTAAATGTGATAAAAGTTTATTTCTTTTATAGTATGTGGAAATAATTTTATTCATTTAATTTTTTTTAACTGAAATAATAAAAATATTTTTTAATTAAACAACATTTACTGATTTGGATTAATAAAAGCATGATCTTTTTATAACCACAGTTTATTCATGACTAATAAACCCATTGCAGCTATGCCAGCAATAAAAGAATATGTCAGTGATCGATTAATGATATTATAATTTAATGATTTCAAAATTTAATGCAATTATTAAGCAAAATTTCTTTATTATTAACAAAGTTTGTCGTATTAATTAAGAACAATATATTTCTATATAAAAACTAATAACGGAATTTTCAGGATAACTATAAAGTACAAATTATAAATTATCTGAAGCACTTGCTGATGATGCTACAATATATAATTAATCATGAGAAAATACATTTTTTCTAAATAAATTCCAATTGAATTTAAAGATTTGTCTTGAATCTTAATTATTTGATTCCATATGTTGATTCCAGTGGGAACTTCTTCGCTGTTCAAATGGAAAATCATGATCACTTGATTTAAGTCATTTTGGGAATTAAAGCATGTTCGCCAACTTGGCCAACTTGATTCGTCTCCTTCCAATCATTTTATCAACGATTAATTTAGCGCTGTTGGATAATCAGTCTGTTGTTGCCTTATTCCTTAACAGTATTACAATTATTCTGCATTTTATATCCAATTAATTAGAAGTAATTCCAGAAGTTTCTATTGAATTTAATTAAAATACTCCACTGGGATTAGTGTTTCACCAGGGGCATTAAAAGATGTCACTGGACCCGAAAAAAATTTACGTGGGAAAATAATTTTAAAGTTATAAGGTTGAGGCAATTTATCATCTCATTTCGGACTAATCTAAAGTGTTGAAGTATAATGTCCGAAATTCCTTCTACAATTAATTAGCATGTAAAAAAATTGTAAGACGATGTCGGGCTTCTTTGAATCCTCGGCCTGGAGAATTTTACTCCATCTCTCGTCCGTCCTGCTTTCGCTGCTCATTTGAAAGTATATCTGCCTTAAGGTTTACTGCCTGGCTGCCATGAATATCACTTAGTCTTACTTGACATCATTAGTCATTCTTTCAGCTGGCAAACAATTTTACAGTTTAGAAACATGAAATACAATTGTTTTTCTTGCTCAAAAATGTGATGTCAATACATGGTATATCTAAAGTCATTTAGATACATTACTATGGGTATAATTTCAATGATTATAAAGCCCGCAAAAATTGTACGAAACAAAAGAGCTAATCTATAGTAAGGTGAAAGTTCATAAAAGAATCAGAAGTGAAATTCAGTACAGTTTTCAAAATATGCATATCTTTTCATACGAATCTTTACATAGTGGAATCGATGACTATGCATTAAATTACGTGTGAATAGGATGGATTGTTAACTCCAATTAATATTCATTATTATAGCAATCTACTCGAATATATCACTGATTTGACTCTTGTTCTTTTTGTGATCGTTTATTTATAGATTGATATCTTTCGTTTGGTACTACTTTTATTGGACTTTACAAAATTAAAATTATATCATCTCGCGGTTCAAAGTCATCTTGCACGCAAGTTATTTTGTATATTTTTCGTGTCTATTATTATTATTTTATTGTTTTATTACTGTTCTTCAGTCTAGCTGATGATGAAATCTACACATGCTAATTTGTTGTTTGGAGAAATGATCGTTGGCATATAGAGTCCATCGCAAATGTTTTCACCAATAGAACTTCCTAATTTTGACACCTGACTATAAATTGACAAACATCTTGACCAACTGAGAAATTTCATCAAAATATTTAAGGATGTATATATTTTAGTATTTCGATTACAGGCTTGAGCTGTAAACGAAACAGATGGACTGTAATCAGACTGATTGATGATCAACTACTCACTCACCTCTTCTGAATTTCCCTAAAATCATTTGATAAAACTATCCAGTGGTAAATAGCAGATTAGAAAGGGAATAGTCTATTTTATTTTCACACACATGAAACAGCATCATGTCACAAACATCGCTGACAAAAAATATAGATACATTAAAATGGAAGATGTTTGTAAAACTTATTGATTTTTGTTTTATTTTAATTATTCTATAATCTTCCTTATCTACTAATTAATGCATAATTATTCGTCTGAAAGATAAGAATCTAACAACCTACCAGAAAGCTCACATCTCAGGCGGACACATCGCACCATCTATCGAATAAGTTATACAATTATGCTATATTTGAAATTTTTATTTTTTTAGAACAGGTATTTGAAAAAAATATTTAACAGCCACAAACTCTAAGTTCAGTTCATAGAAACTAAAATCAAAAGAATTTATAAAGTTTCATTGTATAATCTTCGAGCTATTTCAGTCTGAAATTGTACGTGACACTAATGAGGATACACAAATTATTATATAGATTGCTTTTAATTTATTCTAAACAAAATAGTTCTAGAAACACAATAAATAAGATTTAAATATAGATATATCCTCCAATTCCTTAAACTTTATTTCCCACTTATATATGAAAATTTTTTCATGTAGTTGCATTAAAATCCACTTGTTGCTGCATACACTTATGGTGGCTGTATATTAGAATAACTGATATAGTATTTGCTACATTCCTTCCATATTATAAAGATTTAAATTTTATATATGTTTAAACCGATAATACAAATTATGCTAAATTACTACAATAAATTCACCATAATAAAGCAGTATAAGCAGTAAAGTTTAAAAAGTTAAATCATTTATTAAGGAACATTTTTAAACATTTTCGATCTTATAATGGATCTCTTCAGCTTACAAAAAAATCATTCTGTTCAATTTCATGTAAGCTGAAGAGGATCCATTATAAGATCAAAAATATTCATTAAGTGTTCCTTAATAAATTACTTTTAGTGCTTTGTTATGGTGAATTTATGTTTAATATTTTTATTAAAATATTAATAATCTGAGCATTCTTTCTCTACCTTTCATTTAAAAAATTTATTGCAACTTTTTCCACCAGAGGAAATAAAATTAATTCAAATACAAATCTAATGATTCTTTTGGAAACAATCACTGTGTAACAATCTTTCCAAAAGATTATTCGTACACATCTCTACAATATTATAAAAAATAAATGTTATAATTTCAAATGAATTTTAACATTTGCGATTTTTATCAACCATGAAGATTAATATTACATGCAGAATTTGATTTTAGATGAAACTAGCTTCGTCTGATAAAAAATTGTGGTATTTAAGCAATATTAATTATCTTATTCAAAACAAACTTTCCTGAAACCAATATATCTGAAACAAGTAATATATTCTGAAACAAATATATCCTGAATATTGCATTTTAGGCAATAATAATTTACATTAAAAAATTACAGCAAAACCAGTTTAATTTTAAAGGAATTAAATAAAACTAGTTATGAATATTAATAATTATAAATCAAAAAATATTTTTGCTACAAATGGAATAAATTTATTTGAAATAAAAAAAAAAAAGAAAATTACTTAATTTTACATCTTAGACAATCATAATACTTTCAAATACCATAATATATAAATGTTACATTTAGCTATCACTGCTGTTACTGTCAAGATGACTGTTCATATAAATATGATGATGGATGCAAAAATAATGAAACAAAGTTAATATGAATATACTAATTATTCATATTTACTTTATTTCATTATTTTTGCATCCAAAATTAAAAAAAAATAAAATGTAATATTTTTAAAATAGTCAAAAAGTTCCAATTTTTACAGTTTAATGAAACGTGTACAGTATGTAATACATGTTTATAAACTATTTTACTGTATTTATAAATAATTCATACATTTTTTTTATTAATTCAACTTATGTATTTTCCCCATTTGATCCAGATAAACCAAGTTTTGTTGTAAATTCAGGAACACTAGTAGCATCAGTAGCAATAACAGCAGTAGAAACAGTAGCGGCAATAGTATTTAGTAATTAATAGTAATTACTAGTACAGGTAATCCTCAACTTACAACCACTCATAATTATGAGTGTATTGCTGGTCAATACAATTTCATGCATTCAAGTCTCTGACCTAATGGTATGACATATGGAAAGAGTCCTCTTTTTATCTGGTTCTTGTACTTTTGTGTTAAATATGCATTATATACTTTCGCTTCTTATTAGAACTATTAATTAATCAGTCTTCAGCACTTGTTTAAGTGAAAAAATTTATATTTAATACTTGTTAAAGATCTTTCAGTTTAATAAAGCCATACTCAGTAACTACAATTTTAAAACTAATCAAATACAACAAATCGAATTATTTGAATACAAGAACTTTTAAAATAGAACATAGTAAAAAACAGTTTAAAATTAAAATAAATAATAAAATATAAATAAATTTTAAGTATTATATAAACACACAAAAATATATAGTGGATTACCATTTATGCTTATTAACAGTAAAATTATTATTTATTATAAAGCATCCCACAGGGTCGGGATAGTCTCCAGGATTGTCATTAATCACATGACACTTAGTCCGGTATTGTTTTATAAACTGAAAGATCTTTAACAAATATTAAATATAAATTTTTTTTGCTTAAATAAGTGCTGAAGACTGATTAATTAATAGCTTTAGTTTTGTGTTTATTTTGTTTTTAAAGATAATGTGTAATGTACTAGTAAACATCAGCAGTAAAAAATTTATAAATTTTGAGCATTTATGACTTACAACTGCTTTGACTTATGGCAGGTGGAGTTGAAGCCCATTTGTCATAAGTTGAAGCAGTTATAAGAACAAACCCCTATCATAAGTCAAAGACTTCCTGTATTAATATTCACAATAGAAACATTAGAACATTTAGTTTTAGAAACTAAATGCAAATAAAATTTTTTCGATTTTTTTCCAGAGTTTTACCCAAATTTCATTTTAATGTATTAAATCTTGTTTATTTGGAGTTCAATAAAATGTAATTATGGCTCGCTATTTTTCTCCTGAATTAAATTAACATATATTTCCTACATTAGTATATTGTAATAATACTGTTAAGCATTTTGATGTTTTTGTATCATTACATTAATAAATTTATTCTTCCAATCACTCATTTTTATAAGAAAAATATCAAATTATAGAAATTTGCTGATAATACATCTTTTAATTAAGAACCATATGGTAAATTGACTAATGCATATTTGAAATTCTCAACTAGTTTTGCCTATTTAGGTTTCAGTAAATATTAGTTTGGCATATTTAAAATTAGTTTTACATAATTTAAATTGTAATTAAAAATAGTAATGATTGATTTTTACTTGTCGAAATTAATTTTACCTAAAATTGAGTTCTGTCTGTAACAAATTTGATTTTTGTAATTTATATTAGAGGCATTATCATCAGTATAATGATCAATAATATTGGACTGGAACTTAACATAATTGTAATTTATTATAAAATTTACTGAAGTTATATTATCTTCTTAAGAAACTTTTATTTGATGTCATCCAATAAATACCATAGACAACTTAAACATTTATGTTTTGCTCTAAGAATGATATTTATTGAATTACAGTCAATGCAAAACTGATTATATGTATGAAAAAGTATTGTTACAAATATTTTATATTTTATATCTGATATATTTTATATCAGAATGAAAAACTTGGTATAATGCTGATAAAAATTTAAAAAATATGTCTATTAAACAGAAATATAACAAAAATATAGTTTTTATATCTAACAGACAAAGTGCTTTATATGATAATGTAAAAAAAGCTTAAAATTTAGCTTACGATTGCATTTGTGCTGGACGTCTAGTGACATTGCATACACGATATTTTCTTTTCATTGTACCACAATGTGTGATTTCTATTTTTAATCCTTTTATCTCTTTTGTAAATTTAACACGCTGAGAATCAGTTAATGGTTTTCGTTGTTCATTAATATCTCGAATATCTAATACCTCACACATAAATTCTATCACAGGTTGTGACTTGTAAAAAGCTGTAGCTGAAACTAAAATGGGAAATTGAAATTTTTAAAGTTATTCTAAATTTTTAATTTTAAATTATTATAAAAATTTTAATATAATTGTCAAAATAAAATTAGTTATAAAAATAATTTTACCATCAATATTCAACATCATTTTCCATGAACTAGGTCGAACACTTTGATGAAAACCAAACCAAACTTCTCGTCCTCCACCAAGAGGATGGTAATATCCATCAGGAGATGAGAAAAAAGATCTTCCAACAGGGGTGTACCTATAAATAAAAATTTTTATTTTAAAACAATAAAAATAATACAATAATAAACAAATTATATTTAAATACTGAAGTAAAGCAATCATGTTAATTGGTTTTGTTCTGCATTCATTTATCAAGTGATTTTTAACCAAATATATAGCTATTACATATAACTATTATAAACAACTAAAAAATTTCAAAACCAAATTATTGAATAATATAAAAAAGAACAATTTTTTTTTTTATGTAAATTGCTAATACAAGTTGCTGAAATTCAAGTATTTTCAAATATTCAAGCCCAATATTTATCAAAAATTTGAGAAAACTCAAACTAATGTTGCTAGAATTTTGATAAGTATAGATTGAGTATCCCCAATTAAAAATTCCAAAATTATTCTGAAATCCATAATTTTGCTTTCATACCAAGGTGCCCCTTTTATGACCAGTTTGTTTCATGAAAGATAATGCAATAGTCAACATAACCATGGTACACTGTCATGAATGATTCAGTAAACTGTCAAACATTGTCAATGCAAGATGTCTGTGACAATTTATTTTCTATTGTGCTCTTCTTTTGTTAAAAAATGTCAAAAAGATCTGATAATGATAATCCTATTGGTAAGTGTTAAGATTCTTTCAAAAATAGTAAGTAAATACATTTACATTATTTACTGCATTTATATTTTTAACTTTTATATTAAATAAAAATAAATTTTTCTGAAAATCTGAATTTTTTCATCTCTTCAACTCCACAATATTATTTATTCCAAAATTCAAAGCATTTTGAACTGGGGATAATCAGCCTGTATTATATTTAATAACTATTTTTGCTTTTTGAAATCCACTATTTGTTGGCTAATATAATAAATGGATCATGGTTTCCTTTTATTTTATGATACAAGGTTAGCTTGGCCAAAATACATTAATTACAATATTCATAATATTAAAAACATTATAAAAAGGGGGCACTTGCAAACAAACTAGCAAATAACAACAATCAAAAGCATTATGCAAAAGACTAACTGATAAATAATAAAAATAAGAGCATTAATTCTATAAAAGCATTGGTAAAAATTGAAGTTGTAAAAATGATAAAAAAAAGGATAATAACTTGTGTAAAAATATGCTAAAATATGTTAAAAAATTTACGCATTGCATAAAACACTACTATTTGATTAAAAAAAAATGTCAAAGTAATTTCTTAAAATTCTTTTCACTAAGGTTTACATATTTAAAAACAAAACATTTAAAATGTCAAAATGTTTAGCAGTAAAATAAGGACATGACTACAATTTGTCTCATTTTAGTTAAGTGCCCTTATTTTATTGCCTGAAAATTTGCCTTGTAGTAAATGCACAATTATAAAGATCACAAATAGGTTAGTTTCAATCATCAAGAGCTATTGATAAGATTAGAAAATAAGAGGTTTTGACTTTGCCTTATAAAATCTTACTAGGATGATTTCCTTTAGCCTGTTTCTACACTAATTTCATTCCCAATGCTGGACAACTGGCTTCTTATTGTGAAGTCAGAAAATTTGTTACAGAAATGGTTGTTACAATTATTACAATACCTTAATAAAAAACACAATAGTGAATTACTGAAGTAGACAAACAGGTCAGCATCATTGCAGAAATTTTTATTCAGTTCCAGCATGTCAAAGAATAATTCTCTGTTGGTCAGAAATATTAATCTATTTTAAAAAACTTTTAAAGATTGAAGCTTGAATTTATATTTGCAAAAAGCTTGGTCTTTAATCATTTGTTTTCAGATTAAACATGAGTCTTTCAGACTGAATTGACTCATGCCAGCATCTTTGATTGTTAATTAAATATTTTAACTATTTATCAATGAAAATACAATAAATAAAAAGGAAAAATTTTATTATACGATAGATTTATACATATAAAATGAATTCATTTATTTTATTTATTTTTTTATTTTATTCAAAATAAAATAAATAGAACCTTTTTCATTGCTATTGCAAAAATTTTTATTCATTATTACTTTTTTAACAAATTTTAATTCATTACTATAGCAATGAATAAAATTTGTTAAAAAAAATAATAATCATCTATTATACTTTTATGTTAAATTAGTAAATTAACTGACCTTGAATACAGTATGATTAAAATAAAATCTAATAAAAAAGGATGACAGTTTATTTATAATTTTATATACAAACTACTAGCAAAAGTTAAGAATCTATCATAAAATGTAACTGGGCATTTTTATTTTTGATAATAAACTATCTCTACACTAATATATTATATCTTTACCAAAACTAAAATGATTTATGAACAAAAAAAAGTTATATATTATATAAATGTAATCATCATTTTGTATTACTTCAGAATTCTTAACTAATAACAGCTCTTTCATCTGAAATAACGTATATTAAACATAAGCATAATAATGAAAAACTTAGATAAAATGGACGAATAAATTAACTATGAATCCATTTAATAAAAAGTATAATGTGCATTTTATATTTATTATAATAAAACAATATATGTATAAATATATTTAGTAATATATAAAATCATATGAAATATTTTAATATTAATAAATTAGCTTGTACCGTTTCTTCTTAGCTATAATTAAATAATCTTAAGAATATAGTGTGATTAATGTAGTAATGGAAAAATAAATAAAAAGGCATTCCATCAATCTCATTAAAGATATATGTAGTACATGAGATTTCTGTTGAACTTTAAAACAATACTTTGTAATTTTTAATCAAGTGTTTTTTCCTAATTTCATCATTTATCATATGTCCATATGTTTTAATGTTTATTAGTTTAGTTTTAGTTAACAAGTTAGGTCTAGACCAGGGGATCTATGCTAGTCTGAGACGTCTATCCACAGAGACGAAAAATCAGTCTTGTCTTTCCAAAGATCTTTACACAGAGACGAATCAGCCTTGTCTTTCCAAAGATAGTAGAGAGATTATTATGTTTTAAGCAATGCTTCAGTCATTCTCTTACGAAACATGATCATTTTCCCATGATTGCTTAGAATTTGCGTATATACATCGTCAATCTCATTCCAACCAATGAAATTACTCATGCATAATTTCATCCCACTTCTTATTAAATGTAAATAATTCAGCACAATTTCAAAAGTGGAAAATACAGTATATTTTACTAAACTTGTTAGATCCTTTCAGCTTTATTAAGCCATCTTCAGCAAATCATACATAACGTATCAATTATATACGTTATGATTTGCTGAAGATGGCTTAATAAAGCTGAAAGATCTTCAAATTTAGTAAAATATACTGTATTTTCCATTTTTGAAATTGTGCTGAATTATTTACATGAAATTACTCATTAAATTGCATTTCACCGGCACTGCACAAACTCAGTATTTGAAGAAAATGGTGGCAACCAGACGTGTTTATTTATCTAATTACACCATGAAACAAATATAAGTGAATTGATAAGTGAATTGGAGAAATAAGCTACTCTATTTTGGAGAATATGGTAGTGAATGTACTGAAGAAGTCACTGAGAGAAGTGTGGAATGACTGATTGTCAGTAAATGCACAACAAAGATTTAATATTAATATGATGTTTTATTAAATTAAAAAAAAATTCACCAAAAACGAAAATCAAAAGTAGCAAATATCTGTATTTAAAGCAAATAATATCAGTGTTTGTAGTAAAAAAATAATGCCACTGAGGTAAGATTTTACTTCGAATGCTGCCATTCACTCAATAGTTTAGATTGTGTGTGTTACTTTTTACATCTTTAACTGATTCTATTATTTGTTGTTTATAATTATGCATATTAACAAAAACACAGACATTTCAGTATATCAAAGCTTTTGTATTCATTGTGAACACAACATTAATTTATACTACATTAGACATTAGCTCTGGGTATTGGCATATACCTATTGAAGCCAGCCACATATATATAAGACGGCTTTTATAACAATGAATGGGTATTATGAATGGTTGGTCATGCCTTTCGGATATAAGAATGCACCATCGATATTTCAGAGAATCATTTTTACTATTTTACAAAAACATAAATTAACTGAGTTTTGTAGCAACTATCTAGATGACATCCTAATTTATTCGCTCAACTTTTCAGAACATATGAAACATATCGAATTAGTATTGGACGCTTTATACGAAGAAAATATACGTTTAAAATTATCTAAATGCAAATTTGCCAAAAGAAAAGTCACTTATCTGAGTCATATTATCTCAAAGAATGAAATTTATCCATTAATGGACAACGTGAAGGCTAGTAAAGACTTCCTGACACCCAATAATGTAAAATCATTACAGAGATTCCTGGGTAAGATAAACTACTATCATCGTTTTATACCAAACGCTCTAAAGTTACTTTCCCCGCTGTATGCGCTACTGAAAAAAAAATAGCATTTTCGTCTGGGATCAAAAATGCGAAGAAACTTTCAAAAGAATAAAAACATACTTAACAGAGTTCCCAATTCTACATATTTATAATCCTAATAAAGAATTATATCTTTATACAGATGCAAGTAAACAGGGGATTGGAGCCGTATTAAAGCAAATACAAGATAATGGAAAACAACACCCTATCGGGTATTTCTCAAAAAAATTAAAAGATTATCAAAGAAATTACTGTATAACGGAATTGGAATGTCTTGCAATCGTTGAGGCTATGGACTACTGGCATCATTACATTTACGGGAAAAAATTAACGATAATAACAGATCATCAAGCCTTGAAATGGTTACGATCGTTTAAAAAACCGAATTCTCGATTATTTAATTGGTCATTACGCCTAAGTCAATATGAATTCGACATTAAATATGTTCCAGGAGTGACAAATGTAGAAGCAGACTTACTGTCCAGAAATCCAGTTCTAGAAGATAATAAAAACACTGATCATATTAAAATTGTAAATCTCTTGGAAAGGAAAGAAATAATATCGTTGCAAGAAAAAGAATTAGATAAAAATTTACAAAAACATAATGATATTATTGTAAGAACAAAATGAGACCAGATGAAGATTGTAGTACCAAAGTCATTACAGTTGAAACTATTAGAGAAATGCCATTTGAACTTTGGTCACATAGGAAAAAAGAAAATGTTATACTTAATTTGTGGTAACTATACCTGGCCAAATATGTCAAAGGATGTGTCGATATTCGTAGATAAATGTGCAGTTTGCCAACTCAATAAAATTAATCGATCAAAAAAATATGGGGAGCTATCTCAACTTATAGCTAATGACGCTTTTGATATTATAGCTATGGACACGATAGGTGGGTTCGCTGGATATAACTCCAAGAAGAAATATTTGCATTTAGCAATCGATTTTGCAACTCGATATCTCTGGACAATGAGTTCAAAAACCCAAACGGCTAAAGACTTTATTAATTTAATCAATGCTATTTGTCAAATTCAAAAACCAAAGATGATTTTAGCAGACAGATATCCGAGTATCTGTTCAAAGGAATTGTCACATTATTTGGAAAACCGACAAATAAAATTACTATTTATAGCCTCTAATTATGCACCGAGTAATGGCATAAGTGAAAGGGTAAACCAAACAATAGTAACACGGCTACGGTGCAAAATGAATGAGAATAAAAATCTTTCGTGTTGGAGCAAATTATTAAAGACAGTGACAGAGGAATACAATAACTCTCCTCACTCTGTTACAGGATTTACTCCCAAATATCTGATGTTTGGGATACTACCTTTTGACTATATTTTAGGTAACCCTTTTCCTGCAATAGAAGAAGCAAGAAAATTAGCTTTCAAAAATACTCAGAAAGGTCACATCAGAAATAAGGGTTACTTCGATAACAAACATCAAAATATAGTATTAAAACCTGGAGATTTAGTGTTAATTGAAAATAAAAATTCAACCACACGAAAAAAATTGGAACCTCTGATGTCAGGACCGTTTAAAGTGATAAACAAGATTTCCAATGTTATGTATGAGATAGGATGTGAAAAGAAAGGAAGATCAACCGATCTCGTTCACATTTCTAAACTACGTTTATACAATGAACCTCATACCAAATCTACAAGACGGGGGGATGTAGAGTAATATGACCTAAGGATTGCAGTCGCATGATGTGACCGTTGTGACATTGGAGGGTGGCGTTGTGGTTTTAGAGAGGAATGTAACGATATAGCGTTGGGGTGAGAGGACAAGGTCAAAAAATTCAAGCATTCTAGCAGGGTTGGTTGAAGTGTACACAGTAAAATAGGAATAAAGGAAATTTAGATTAACAGTTTTTGATTTTATTGTGTGGAATACTTTACATGTATGTTTAATGAGGGTAAGATTATTTGTTCCTTATGCCTAGTAACTAGTTCAGTCATGATACTCACCATTGTGCCACCTATTGGGACTTCTATTTTTTGTTTGTAATAACATCCTTTATATAGAAAAATTGAGTTGTATTGCTATTAAATGGCAGTGGTTTCTTGAAAGACTAGGTGTGACTGCCATTCTGTGTGTTCTCAAGCAAAAACTTATATAAGAAGAGGCATGCTAGGGCTAAATTTATAGATGGGTATAGTTTTGAATAATCTTTGATGATAAATGTATCTATTTCTTGTATGTTATGAGAATTTAAACATTGTAAGAATTTTGTAGATGAGTCCACTGTGCATGTATAATCTGTCATTTTCATTAAACACCATCATGCTAGCTTCTTTTCCAAGGGAGGGACTGGTGAATATGATTTTTCAACCATTATTCTTAATGTTAAAGGCTGTTTGTGGGTTTTAACAAGTCCATATAATGGTAGGCATGAGAGATTATGTGGTAATTTGACTTTCTATGTTTCTGGGAAATCAGGCCTATGCATCAGTTTCTGTATAGTACTAGTTATATTATGAATAGGATCTGCTGGTAAAAGTGGTTATGTTATAAAAAGTGATAACCACTTAAAAGAGCACTTGGCAAGAAAAACCTCATATTACCATACAGTAGACTCAATATCACTTACCAAATGATAAAGAACATCAAATCCCTGGCCCAAGCACATAAACACTCTGGGGTATACACTATACCAATATACATCACCCTCCAACAACATGAAATATATGTAGAGAGTACAATAAGGACTTCATCAATTAGGCTTAGGGAACATAAAAGCGATATGCAGCAGCCAGATTAGCAACAATCAAGATTACAGTATAGACATTTTCTAGGATTGAGCCAAAATCGTAAAACCAGTTAACAACATAACAGAAATCAGAATAGCAGAGGCCATGGTTATTAATCACCAGTGGCGGCTCGCCCATAGGAGCTGCAGGATTGCAGCCCTCCCACCAAAATGAAAACATTTTAAAATTATTATAGCTATTATATTACTATACAATTATTTTATAAAAACACATTTTTCCGTTCGTAATATATTTATTTTTGAATTGTAGGTATTTTTTTCCGTTCGCAGTATATTTATTTTTGAATTGTAGGTACTAGGTACCTCGTAGTATATTTATTTTTGAATTGTAGGTACTAGATACCTTGATAGGTCGCTCTGTTGTGTGTATTGTTATGAGTCGTGCGATTGTGCTGCAGTCAGTGCAGACCGAGTCACACCGCATAGTCAATGTACTGAACAGCAGTATGTGTATTGTATGAGTCAGTGCGATTGCGTACTCATCAGGGCTGCAAAGTGCAGACCGAGTCACACTGCATAGTCAGTGTATTGAGCAGGTGGGGTTTGCAGGTGGGAGTAACCCCATGATGTATGTTTTTGTGATATGTATATCGTGGGCTGCAAACATTGCAGTCCACACTACGTATTTTAATGTATATCGTGGGCTGCAAACATTGCAGTCCGCACTATGTATTTTAGTTACGCATTTTATTATAATTTTTTTCAGCCCTCCCACAAAAATCATCCACGAGCCACCACTGTTAATCACTATAGAAACAAATTTTTCGTATTCAACAATAATCCTCCATTTATTGATAGCATACTGGCATCATAAAGTTGTATATAAAACTTTTTATTTTTATTATTTTATTTTTAAACATCTTCACCATTCAAATAGAAAATCGTGATCACTTAATTTAAGAGTCGTTCTGGGAAGTAATGCATATTCGCCAACTTGATACATTGATTGGTCTCCTCCCAATCATTTTCTCAATGATTAATTTAGAGCTGTTGGCTAATCAGTCTATTGTTGCCCTATTTCTTAGCAACATTACATTTTTTCTGCATTTTATATCCAATTAATTAGGAGCAATTCCAGAAGTTTCTATTGAATTTAATTAAATACTCCACTGGGAAAAAGCCTTTTCACTAGGGTATTGAGAGACGTCGCCGGGAAAATTTACATGGGTTCCAAGTAATTTTCAAGTTATAAGGTTAGGCAATTTATTACCCCGTATCGGAATTTTCAGTCCTTCTACGGTTAATTAGCGTGCAAAAAAACATTGTGGGTGATGTCGAGACCTCTTTGAATTCTGGATCCAGCAAATTTTACCCTATTATCCCCCTCCTTTGTTCAGCCCTGCTTTTCGCTGCTTATTTAAAGTAATATCTTCTTTAAAGAATGCTAAATCTTTCTTGAGGTCATTAGACATTCTATTCATTGGCAAAATACAGTTTAGAAACAGAAAATTCAGCAGTGTTTTCTCGCACGAAAATATGATGTGACAGTGTGGAGATCTAAAGCCATTCAGAGATATGTTACTGTGCAATGCCCGCAAACGTATTACCAAACAAAAGAGACAATCTTTAGGTCAATGTTCATAAAAGAATCGGAGGTGAAATCAGTATCTTTTTGGAAATATAAATACCTTTTTATACGAATATTTAACACAATAGAACCAATAATTGCGTATTTAATTACGTGTTGGTACAGTGAATTGTTAACTCTAGTAAATAATTATTATAGCAATCTATCTCAAATATATCACCGATTTGACTCCTGTTTCTTTTTGTGATTGTTGACTTATAGATTGACTTCTTTCGCTTGGTACTATTTTTACTGAACTTTACAAAGTTAAAATTGTACCATCTCGCGGCTCAAATTCATCTTATTTTGTGTATTTTTCATGTCTATTACTCTTCTTTTGTTGTTTTATTACTGTTCTTTAGTCTAACCCAGTGCTTCTCAAAGTTTGGGTCACAACCCCATATGGGGTCAAGTAACAAAATTTGTAACAAAATGGCAAAAAACCCATCAGAAAGATGGGCTTTTTGCCATTAGCGTTTGGGTCACAACCCCATATGGGGTCAAGTAACAAAATTTGTAACAAAATGGCAAAAAGCCCATCAGAAAGATGGGCTTTTTGCCATTAACTTAACTTTACTGTACTATTATTTAGCTTTGCTATCGTATACATACAGTAGAGTATAGAGGTGAAACATCAGAAAGATGGGCTTTTTGCCGTTAACTGTTTAACATACGTACTATTATTTAGCTTTGCTATCGTATACATACAGTATAGTACAGAACTTGAAGGGGTGAAACATCAGAAAGATGGGCATTTTGCCATTAACTGTTTAACATTACTGTACTATTACTTAGCTTTGCTATCATATACATACAGTATAGTACAGAATTTTCTCTTTTAAAAGTATCGAAATGGATAAAAGGAAGAACACTTTTGACGATAAAACAAGAAACAAAAAAAAGAAGAGGTTAGTGATTATGCTAGAGCAAAAAATGGATATGATTGAGATTTAGCTTTGCTACAGTATAGTACAGATTTTTCTTTTTTAAAAAGTACGGTATCGAAATGGATAAAAGGAAGAACACTTTTGACGATAAAACAGGAAAAGATATTGTATACATACAGTATAGTACAGAATTTTCTCTTTTAAAAAGTTTTCAAATGATAAAAGGAAGAACACTTTTGATGATAAAACAGGAAACAAAAAAGAAGAGGTTAGTGATTACGCTAGAACATGGATAAAAGGAAGAACACTTTTGACGATAAAACAGGAAATAAAAAAAATAAGAATAAAAGGAAGAACACTTCTGACGATAAAACAGGAAACGAAAAAAAAGAGATAAAAGGAAGAACACTTTTGATGATAAAACAGGAAACAAAAAAAAAAATAAAACAGTATAGTACAGAATTTTCTTTTAAAAAGTATCGAAATGGATAAGAGAAAGAACTTCTGATGATAAAACAGGAAACGAAAAAAAGAAGAGGTTAATGATTATGCTAATTTGACGATAAAACAAGAAACAAAAAAAAGAAGAGGTTAGTGATTATGCTAGAGCAAAAAATGGATATGATTGAGAAAAAAGAAGAGGTTAGTGATTATGCTAGAGCAAAAAATGGATGTGATTGAGTGACATAAAAGCAATGGATAAAAGGAAGAACACTTTTGACAATAAAACAGGAAACGAAAATGAAGAGGTTAGTGATTACGCTAGAGCAAAAAATGGATGTGATTAAGCGATATAAAAGCAGTGCTCCTTCACTCAATTCTCGACCCAGAATTGGCGGCCAGGCGGCACTCAACTAGAGCAAAAAATGGATGTGATTGAGCAACATAAAAGCGGCACTCAACTTCCGCTTTCAATTTGCTCTTTTGGTTTCGATTTGGCGGTTGGTTTGATGATTGTATGAGACGCAATTCCTGGTAAGTTATTAATTTAGATAATGAACAATGATGTAAAAGATGAAAATAAATATATTTCTTAAACACTTAGGGAACAATGATGTAAAATATGAAAATAAATATTTCTTAAACAGTTAGTTATGATGTAAAATATGAAAATAAATATTTCTTAAACAGTTAGTGTTAAGCTCTTTTGGTTTCGATTTGGCAGTTGGTTTGATGATGGTATGAGATAAAATTCCTGGTAAATTATTAATTTAGATGATGAACACCGATGTAAAATATGAAAATAAATATTTTTCTTACACTAAGATAGATGATGAACAATGATGTAAGTTATTAATTTAAATGATGAACAATGATGTAAAAATATGGTGTAAAATCTGAAAATAAATATTTCTTAAACAGTTAGTGTTAAGTTAGTATTGTGGAAATAAATATTTCTTAAACAGTTAGTGTTAAGTTTATTGTGGTTATTCTTCATCCTATATTTCTTAAACAGTTAGTGTTAAGTTTATTGTGGTTATTCATCGTGGTATTTCTTAAACAGTTAGTGTTAAGTTAGTATTATGGTTATTCATCGAATATGAAAATAAATATTTCTTAAAAGTTAGTATTGTGGTTATTTCATCCAGAAAATAAATATTTCTTAAACAGTTAGTATTGTGGTTATTCATCGTGTAATTTCTTAAACAGTTAGTGTTAAGTTTATTGGGGTTATTCATCGTGAACTTAGCTAATGGCCGGAATCTCACAAAGCAAGAACCAATTACCATATTTATATATAGTTAATACTTTGAATAGTGCGAGAAACTCATTATTCGCACTAATCGAAGCCTATCTGTACTTATATTCTCTCACTATATTAATATTATATTATTGTTTCAATATTATTAATAATTATAAAAACGATCTAAGTTTGTGCATTCCTATGTTTAAATTGATGTTCCATATCTAACAAACTTTTGTAAACTTACTGAAGATGGCTTATTAAAACTAAAAGTACTTTAATTATTTAATAAATTAAGTTTTTCATTTAAAATAATGCAGTGCATTGTTCATTTATATATTGAAACCACAAGTGAAATATCAGTAAACAATAATTATAGCATGATTTTATTAATCCAGCTATTACAAATTGGTTTTTTTTCATGTTGATTACATAAAAATGCCACTTTTGATGATGGTTCCTAAATTTTTTCTGTTTAAACCAATCAAACAAAAAATGAAATTATCATTTCATTCTCTCTATTAACAATGAATAGAAAGATATTGCTTTTTTTAATGTTTTACATGAAAAATAAAATTTTGTAAAATTAAAAGTTTTACAAAATTTTATTTCTAGTGACTAATTATCAGAAGTTTTGAGATCTGGAAATCTATTTATTATTTTCAGAAATTTATCTCTACTCATATTATTAGATTATTTATTTTCATACTAAAATAATAAAACAATTACCTTTATTAATTCTTCATTATATATACTGTATTATAAACATATTTTATTTTTCATGTAAAACAATGTAATTAATTTTTACCCAAAATTTTGGTACGAAAAAGGTATGATGCAAAATATTGATGTCTAAATTAATAGAAAGCAAAATGTACTTCAGCTTTCTGTTGCTGACAAGATTATTACTATATTTTAATATCTATAAATATATTGCCATTATTATTTACTTTATAAGGTAAAATAATTGAAGCAGTTGCAGAAATTCAAAAATGCTGTTGCTGACAAAGCATCATTTGAATATGTATACAATTGATACATCATATAATTAATCCATATAAATATGAATTTTTTTTCAACTGGACAAATATTTTCTATAGTTTAAAGATACATAATCATTTTTATATATGTACTGTATACTTTTACAGACAGTTTTTGGTTTGAGTTTTACACTTAACAAATTCTTGTTTTTTTGTTTCAAAGTTTGTGAGCAATTTCAAATATGAAATATCAAAAAACATAAAAATACAAACCTTAATTACAATAAATAAATGATAAACATTCATAAAATATATTTCATTTCACATGCATAGCTCTACAATATGACTGGGTTTGTATCATAATAAGAAAAAATCAAAAATAGTGGGGAAAAGTGGAAGTAGCTTGCCCTCTAGTTTTACCAGCATCATATGTAAATAATTTCCATTCATAGTTTCAGCCTAAAACAATAGTTTATCTATATAGAAGCTCATCTACTCATCTATTAATAATAATGAAAAATAAAAATTCTTTGACATTTATTTATATGACATAACTAATTTCTTTATTATTATAATTTGCTTGATTTTAAAAATTATATTTTCATTTATTTAAATAAATATTATTTAATTATAAATTACTAAGTTTGTTAGCCTTTACTTGATTTTATTGTGGTGAAATTTCATGGGAGAACAGATCCTTTGATTTTAGCATTATGTCTATGGGAAATTGATTCTTGATTTATGAATTCTTACTTTACAATCATGTTTCCCAAAGTGGATAATATTACTCTTGGGGGCACTGGAATGATCCAGGGATTTTGGATTGATCCAGTGCCCCCAGGCAATACTAATCTCAGGTGCAATTGTGGGCATTGGATAAAATAAGGGGGCAGTGGAAGCATAAAGAAAGAAGAAAAGATAAAATTTTTAAAAATCATTTGTACATGTTTCATCTTTTGTGTAACATAGAGTTAAAGTTGTAGTGATTACTTTATTTTCCAAATAAACACACAAAATTTAAGTTATAACTGATTAGTGATCAAGTCCACTGACAGGTCTTAACAGGCAAGTTTTGGTAGATGAGCATGTTGTTCATTGCCAGGAAGTCCAGCAAGCATCAGCAGGAATGTGTGTAATGACTTGTTTACAATATGATACTATAAATAGGCAATATGTATGAAATCGAATTTAGATTGTTTTTGGATTGTGTGACAAGCAATTAACAATTGTGCAAATGCAATAAGCATTTAAAAATTTTAATTCATATTCAATACCTTCAATTGTTATGGATTATGGATCACATACAAAGCAAATTGTATTTTTGTTGTTTTGATAAAAAAAACAATTCACATGAGTATTTTTATGCATTTTCTTACATATCTACCATCAAGGCCGAAGAGAGAGGAGATGGATGATGGGGTAAAATTCCCTAGGCCTGGACATCATCCCACAATTTGGTTTTTTACCTATTAATTGACCAAAGAAGGATGGTGCTAAAGTTTTTCCCTGGGCCTGGCAATTCTCTCAACACCTCTATCTACCATATATTTCTCTCTCTTCTAGCACTTACTAATAATAAAATCATAGCTGACTGTGTCAGTACAATACTATTTGAAGTATGCAATCAGTATATTTGTCATATTTTTTATTACAATATTAATGAAAACAGGGGATTAAAATCCTACAAAAACTGTTAACCATTGACATTTATTTATATCTATTGAATCATCTGTTAATTGGTAAATAAGGACAAACAAAATTAAAACTATTAATTGATTTTTAATTGCATATTAATGTATTTTTTCAAATTAATTATTTCTCAGACATTTATTTATATCTATTGAATCATCTGTTAATTGGTAAATAAGGACAAACAAAATTAGAACTATTAATTGATTTTTAATTGCATATTGATGTATTTTTTCAAATTAATTATTTCTCAATAAATTTAGTTTCATATTTGACAATTTAATATCAAATCATATATCTAATACCCAGTTTATTAATTTCATTAATATTTTAGTTTGTCTTTTGCCATCTTATGCAAAAATTGTATATCTGATGTTGTGGACCCTATTCTAATAACACTACTATTGTAAAAAATTTTGGTTCCAGTGAGGAAAATTGCACTTTTTCAATTATATAAATTGAAAGTGCATTAATATCTCTTGATAATTTTATACCCCTATTATGATAAATAAATACAAATTTTATTTTTTTATAAATATTATGGCTGAACTTAAAAAAAATGTAGACAATGTAGTACAGTGAAACCTCTCTATGTCGAATACATTTGGTTCCTTCAAAATGTGTTCAACTTAGAGAGGTGTCCAATATAGAGAGATTCATAAAATCAAAATTTTTTCTAAACATACTAGACACTAAATTTTCATGTCAATGCAAACCTTTATTCAAATCAAATTGGAAACCTAATATTATTTACTAAACACTAAATTTTCATGTCAATGCAAACCTTTATTCAAATCAAATTGGAAACCTAATTATTATTTTAAAATAAAAAATTGAAAAATGTTAAATACACACTGCAATCTGTCAGTGCTTTCAACATAAGAACTATCTACTTGAAAAGAACTCTAAGTAGAGTTTGCCTTTTTTATATTTAATTTATACTTCATCCACATATTTTCAATTTTATTTTTTCATATACCAAACAGAGTTTCAACAATCTCTGGTTCATTATTAGAAAATGCTTATCATTCAAATACCTCTACATATTCCAAAATTGTTTCATGATCATTCGATTCCTCTTCCAACAAAGTCTCTATATGAATTGAGCTGGATATAATCTTTTCAATTAAATCACTGGCTGTAAAATTTTCATAATCATGATGGACAAGATTGTTGTCAAAATTTGTAAAATCTTCAGTTAAGATTTTATGATGATAATTCTCAGGAAGAGCACTCAGTTTTCTCCTAGGTCAAACTTATTGCCTCTTGCATTCCTTTCTCAGTGAAATTTGTAAGAAACCCAACTTTTTTAAAACATTTCTAAATAGTTAATTGTGAAACTTCTTGTCATACAATATCCATCTTCCTGCATCCAGAATAGTAAATGATCAGCAGTTTGCTTCTTTTGGTCTAATGTCAGTTTATTTAATTTTCTTTTACTGTTTTTTAACATCTCTAAGGAAAGCTTAATCACAGCAATAGAATAAGAAAATATAAACCAAACTAAAACTAGCCAATTATAGCCCAAATATTTTTTAATTTTATTGCAATAAAAGGCTATAATTTGGCTAGTTTCAGTTTGATTTTTCTCAATGCTCAGTGTGTGTACTTAAAATAATAAATAAACCATGGATTTTAAGTCATCAGCAACCATCTCAAGACATGTGTTATAAGTTTCTCTTTCACAAATTCCTTTGGTTAATCTTCTAAAACAAATAAAATTTAAGATTTTATTCAAAATAATCTTATAAATCTAAATGAAATTTAAGATATTATTTCAACTAATAAGCAAAAGTGTCCATCTTATTACAAACAGTTGTTCAAGATACAAGATAGAGAGGCCAGGATATAAGTCATCTTATTACAAACAGTTGTTCAAGATACAAGATAGAGAGGTGTCCAGGATATAAAGGTTTGGACATAAGGTATATACCGAAATGATAGGAACACCCCATTTTTATGGAAGAACAAAGTATAACACTGCTATATACAGTAATTATAGTAACATTTATTGACACACAGACTTATGTGTGTTACATAAATTGTAGTAGCCACCAGGTGATATCCACTATTATCACTAGAAACACAAAAGAGAGTATTCTGCTGTCCCAAAAACATAGGGACACATAGTGTTAACGACACACAAATCCACCACCTTTTGCTATAATGTCTAAGATACAGTTGGGCATGCTCTTTACCAGCATCTGCAATACATTCATATCAATGGCATCCCATACTGCTTTCAGTTGATTGATAACTGCTTACAGTTGATTGATGATTTCAGTTGATTGATGTTATTGTGTTGCCTCCCTTTGATGTACACAGCGCTGGAAAGAATTCCCCACAGGTTCTCTGTAGGGTTTAGGTCCGGGGAATTTGCTGGCCAGTCAAGTACTGGAACACAGTTGTCCAGGAACCATGTCCATGTCGACTTTGCAACATGGCATGGAGCATTGTCCTGTTGGAACATACAGTCAGAACTTAATCACTACAAGAAGCACCAAATAGCAGTGTACAAACTAAAAATTTTTAGTTTGCACACCTGCTGATTAGTGCTTCTTGTAGTGATTAAGTTTGAAGTAATAACAAAGCAGTTTTTTCTATATTCGTTAATCATGGACAGTCAGAATTTCCTAGTTGCTCCACAAAAGGTAGAAGATGCATCTCTAGGAGGTCTTGCTTGGCGACTGCATTCATGCGACTACTGGGGAAGGCAAGAGTAGCTTTTCCACCATAACCAAATGCTGCCCATACCATGAGCGATCCACCACCTTGCTGTCTCTTGGAGAAAATACAATCCTGTTCTCTCACATCACCCCAGTAGAATGCCCAACCATCAGGGCCATCCAAATTAAATTTGAGAGCTGAGGAGGGCTAATGTAAAGCCGAAAACGTTTCTCTCCTAATAAAAAAGTTTATTTTTAAAAGATAGTTCCTGGACTGCTTTGTAGTGCTGGTAGTTATATGTTTCTTAGTTAGAATCCTTTGAAAGCAGTTTTGTTAATATTTATCAAATTAAATTTTTTTCATCATTGAAGATGAGCCATTGCCACTAACCAAATGCTGCCCATACCATGAGCGATCCACCACCTTGCTGTCTCTTGGAGAAAATACAATCCTGTTCTCTCACATCACCCCAGTAGAATGCCCAACCATCAGGGCCATCCAAATTAAATTTTTTTCATCATTGAAGATGAGCCATTGCCATTGTGTGACCCATCTTGCATGGTTGGGTGCCCACTCCACCCTTTTCTTCTTGTGCGCCTCTGTTAGTCATGGCTGGTGTTTCATCCATTTGCATGACAGTGTGTTGCAGCGATGAATGACTCTACCTATAGTAGATTTGCTTGCCTGATGGTCTGGATCACATGCTAGCTTCCTAAAAGATGTTTCACCACGTTTCAGCTTTCTTCTTATTAATCGTTCTTGTTGCTGAGTAAACTTTCTGGACTGATGGTCTGGATCACATGCTAGCTTCCTAAAAGATGTTTCACCACGTTTCAGCTTTCTTTTTATTAATCGTTCTTGTTGCTGAGTAAACTTTCTGGGTCGGCCTGTGCTTTTCTTCGTATTATAGAGATCACCGAATTTCAGAAAGTTGCAAATTACATTTTTAGACTGTCCGATTCATCTGCCTGTTTCTCTAGCTGAGAGTCCCTGTTCTGTGTAGGCAGATATTTGTCCTTTTTCATACATTGTTAAGGATGAACCATGGCCCATATTGTTTGTGAATGACAGGCACTCTGAAAATCGTCTGCCATACAGAGGAGTTTTGTCTCTTCACACACTACAGATGGGAAGCTCATTTACATGTATCAGTAGCATATGCAAAGTTTGGATGTGGTCCATTCATGGACTTTCAGGGGGTATCCCTATGTTTATGGGACAGCAGAATACACACTTTTGCATTTTTAAAGGTAACAATGGTCAACATCTGGTAATTACTACACATGTTGTAACACACACAAGTCTGTGTGTCAATAAATGTTACTATAATTACTGTATAGCAGTGTTATACTTTGTACTTCCATAAAAATGAGGTGTCCCTATCATTTCGGTACACATCTTATAGTAAAAAATAGGCTTTTGTCCAGTTCCAGGAAAAGTCGTTCAATATAGATAGGTGTCCAACTTGACAGGTTTTACTGTATTAAATATTTGAATTATAGCTTTATTCAGTCATTACAAACAATACATTATTGATATGCTTTGATTTGCCAAAAAAGTTTTCTAGGGGGTGCTGGTAATTTTTTTTTTTTTTGAAAAGGAGGCTACTAAGTTTTGCAACCACTGCTTTACAAGCAATTTTCAGGTCTGAATTAACTTATAAAAGTGGGAAGTAACTGTTATTGTTTTTATTATCCCATTCAAATTAATTAAATGAATTAATTGTTATAATCTATGACCATGTTTTTCAATTTTGTGATATCATCATCAGTTTTAATTCATCTACTGTTGGATATATATGCCTTCTTCCTTTGTTTCCATATGTATCTATCCTATGCAATCTGCATCCATTGGAAACAAATTACTTTCCTTATGCCATCTCCTTTGTATTGTTTCCAGGATGTCTTTTCCCTTGCCTTGTTATCACAACAAGGCAAGGGAAAAGACATCCTAGAAACAATACAAACAAATAATTCTTAAACTAATAATTCTATAAACAAACAAGTAATTCTCTTTGTCCATCAGTTACCGCACTATATGTCCTGCCCAATGTCACTTATTGTTTCGAACTGCTACCATTATATCTTCTATTCTGATCTGTTCTCTTATCTATATATTGATCTTGCAGTCCCTTTTGGTGAATCTTAACATATAACTTTCCATGTTCCTTTTGGTTATTGCTAGTTTCTTTTCCATTTTATTTTGCAAGAGTCCATGTTTCACAGCCATAAGTCATTACTGATAATTCATCAAATGAAATGAAAGATATGCCCATACTGAAGAGTTTAGTCATTTCTATCTAGGGTTGCCATAATTTTCTGGACATAATCCATGACGCTTATATGGGAGATGTTTTTTCTTCTTAATTCTGTCATGTATATCAGTAGTACACAACCTTTTTTTTAGACTGAAATTTTACACGACCCATTATTGTTGTTACCATACTGTTATAAGCATATAAGGATAATAGTAATAAAAGTCGTTTTATTACACACAAATTCATATCTTTATAGTATATTTCAGTACATATGATTTGATATAAGAATTTTTGAAAAAAATTGGATAGTAAAAAAAACTTATAATACCTTAAACAGAAAAATGGTCAGACACAATAATGAGTTGAGCAATTTAGAATGTATTTTTTAAATTAATTTTTTTAATTATTTCAATTAAAAATTTATTATCCAACGAGAATTTCTCAAAATTTTCATGACCCTCAATAGATTGCGCACCACTGATGTACAGGTAGGCCTCAATTAGTGCGAGTTCGAATAATGCGATATTCGATTAGTGCGACTTACAAAAATGATACCGTTTTTCAGTTAGTGCGAGCAAATATTCGATTAATGCGAGTTGTAAGCATAGACCAGTCTTACTAACAAATGTCCGTTCCCCTTTTATTATGTCAATTAACAAATTAATGTTAATTTTCGGTTAGTAAAACCGGACGTGGAGCAGTCCAAGAACAGTCACTTGGCTTTGAAGGGGGTGAAACACCAGAAAGATGGGATTTTTGCCGTTAGCTATTTAACATTACTATTATTCAGCTTTCTTATTGTATACATACAGTATAGTACAGAATTTTTCTTTTAAAAAGTATCGAAATGGATGAAAGGAGGAACACTTTTGATGATAAAACAGGAAACGGAAAAAGAAGAGGTTAGTGATTACGCTAGAGTAAAAAACGGATGTGATTGAGCGACATAAAAGCGGTGCTCAACTTCACTTTCGATTTGGCGGTTGGTTTGATAATGGTATAAGATTACAATTCCTGGTAAGTTATTAATTTAGATGATGGACAACGATGTAAAAAATGAAAATAAATATTTCTTAAACAATTAGTATTGTTGTTGTTCATCGTGAGGTTGGCTAATGGCCGGAATCTCACAAAGCAAGAACCAATTACCATATTTTACATATAGTTAATAATTGGAATAGTGCGAGAAATTCGTGGAACCCATTATTCGCACTAATCGAGGCCTACCTGTATATTGCTAATGATAATTCATCAAATGAAATGAAAAGTCATATTATATATACTCAATTATTTTAATAAAATAAGAAAATGTACAAATAACATTAAAAAACTTTAAAAGTAAAATCGTCACTTTCATATGTAACTGGCTCCAGATTTCGGAGAATCATTGCCAATGTCTAGTATAGTCAGCTGTTTCTTTTGCCCCTCGTGCTTTATGTTATTGCGCACATACAACATTTGTGCCTGTGGCGCTCAGGCCAGTGCTATTTGAACAATAAAAGAGTCGATGGAGTTAAACCAAAAAAGTTGATAGATATTTGAATGAAGAAAATTTGAAATCCAGGACATTTTAAAGCCCCGGACGTATGGCAAGCCTACTTCTATCATATCTGTTATATTATCTTTCACACGTTTTCTCAACTATCTTCAAAATGGTGGTCTTATTACAATGAATTACTATCAATATATCCTGTTCTTATGATCTTCATTGCTAATGCCGTTATTTCTCTGCTTGATTTTATATCTGCATTATATGCTTTTAACCGTGTCTTTAAATTCATAGCACTCCTTCCTACATATTTTCCTGTCTATTTAATATATTATTGTGTAGCCTAGTATAGGCTTATAATTTCTTCGTAGTATCATAGGTTGCTTTTTTAAAGAATATTTTCTTTGTTCTATTCCCAGTTTTCCTTATTACTGTATATACTTTTATATAAGTCTAGAAATTTTTCCGAAGAAAATTTTAAATGAGGAGATCTACTTATACATAGGACAAAAAATTTTTTAATTTTCCTATAATAGCAGCCAAGAGTTGGGAGCAGCATGATCTGCCATATTCATAAAAAGTACCTATTTTATCTCCTTTTATTATTAAAAATATTCGATGTGAATGATTAGTCATATTTAAATACATTCAAAAATATTTAAAAAAATATATTAAAAAACAACTTATTTGTGAAGCAGCCAATAATATTTATTCAAACATTATCGGGTGCTTCACAAGTAAGATGGGAAATGTAGACTAATTTTTTATTCAATAAACACGGCTGTATTATATGTATCAAAATAATAATAAATGGAAATATAGCAGTCTATATTCTCATCTTTGTGGTGGACAGCTTGTGCATTTTCTGATACGTTTAATGATTTAGATTATTATTTTGCAGCCCATTTCAAATATCAGATTGTGCGCACTAGTTGTTCCGCTTTGGTCAGTTGGAATGCGCCTTTTAATTCTGATATTTTTTAATCGCTTAAACCTTGTTAAAGTCGGCCGGATTGCCGCATGGAAACGCTTCGGCTTCCACCCCTTGTAAATATTTATCATGGGGTCGATCCCGCCCATCATTCGGCTGATCCCTCCGCAGGGGTAGACAGCTGGTGGTAGGGCTTGTTTCGCCCCGTCAGTTAGTATTCGTCAAGAATGGCGTCACCTATTGACAAAAAGACCTTGTTAAATATTTTTGTTGTGATTTTGAAATGACACACTTTTAATATTTCTTTGATATTTTCTGCCGAATAAGCACTCCAAAAGAATCGTATTTAGAGAAACGATTGAACAAGATCGCATTCTCTTACTTGTTAGTGTTGGTTTGCGACATTTCAATGCTATTAAGTATGGAATTTCGTTAAAATGGTATTATTTATTCCAATATTGAACTGGATTTGAATATCTATTTATTCCAGTCAATGTCATATTATTATTATAATAATTGAAAATTATGAAATGTCACTTATACACAGATTTAAAAATTTTACCAATTTTTAAACTCAGAAGTCGGGAGGGTCAGCTTATACTCAAGTATATACAGTATTTTATCTATGCTAGAATCATATGTATATCAATGTAGTGTTGGGTTTGAATTGGCTGGATTTCAATTTCGTGCTAAACACTGGCGGCTCGTACATAGGCACTGCGGAACTGCAGCACCCTCAATTGTTCTCGATATATAAATATACACATGAACCCCGATAAGACGCCACCATCCGTTCGGGATAAATTCTGGCGGTTAATCGGGGTTGGCCATTTATCGAAAACACAGTATACATAGGCACTGCGGAACTGCAGCACCCTCAATTGTTCTCGATATATAAATATACACATAAACCCCGATAAGACGCCACCATCCGTCCGGGATAAATTCTGGCGGTTAATCGGGGTTGGCCATTTATTCTTTTTCATAGAAATGAAAAAGAATTCCGAATTTATTAAATTTAATAAAATACACTTATATTTAGCATCCAATCTTAACATTTCTAAAAAACTGTATACTTTACAGCAGTGCTTCTCAAACGTTTTTCATTCATGACCCCATTTTTCATTACGAGATTTTTCGCGACACCAGGTATTAAATATGAAATAAAACATACAAGTACATAAATCATTTGCACACCTATTAAGATGAACACAATCAACCAACTACACTGAAAATTCATATATTGTCATACGTTAAATATTGGGCGTTTGTGAAATTACATATAAACTGAAATTCAAGTGTTTGAATTTAATTTTAGCGACCATAGCATTTCTCTTCGCGACCCCAAATGGGGTCGAGAAATGCTATGGTTCGCGACCCCAAATGGGGTCGCGATCTATAGTTTGAGAAGCGCTGCTTTACAGTATAGTATGCGTATCGTATATGTACAGTATTAAAGAATGTACAGTAATGTACAGTATTATATAGAAAATAAAAAGTTTTTGGAAAGCAAATAGACAACTGACTTCGCCTACAGCAATGGATGGCTGGCGCGTTTCAAATAACAGTAGCCTTTCGCCAGCGTTGTGGCACGGTGAAACATTAACAAGACTTCGCATCACGTGACTTGTCACTATGGAAACGTCGGTATACAGAAGCAAGTATTTTGGGTAGTCGGTATACGAAAACAAGCGTTGAAAATGAATCGCCTGTAGCTAGATATCTTGTTAGTTACTTGCAGCTTTAATTTTAGTGAGATTGCTTGTGGCATCACTATCTTTTTTATGCGATCCTGAACTTTCAACAGCAGTTGATCAAATTTTTCTTCGGACATTCTTAAAGTATTTCTATATCCTCCTTTATTCTCTAATGCTAGTTCCTTCGGCAAGTTTTCTAATGTTCCTAATCAATTTCTTCTTAAGTCCATTGCCTCAACCCAAAAACAACGTTTCTTACGATGTTTGCTCATGTTATATAAAATTGCTTTTAGTTCTTTCTTTAGGCGGCCGGATGGCCGAATAGTAACGCTATCGACGTGCCAGCAGATGGACCCGGATCTGGTATCTCGAAAAGTTTTTTCGGGTGCTGAGCCCGTCTCGGCGATTCCCGTCCTTCACCATCCGGTCCCTTCCACGAGGGTGGGTGCAGCCCGTAGTTGGAACTACCTCCGCTCTCCTTAGTAATCTCATTGATTGGAAAGGGGCGTAAAATATACAAAAAAGTTCTTTTCACAAAAATGTTACTATCTGTACAACTTCGCACAACTGCTTTCGACACCATTTTAAAATTGAAACTTGATCAGTTTCTATTGAAATGTGTGAAAAGAAATTGATTCGAGTCATATTCAACTTTTGTTGAATGTAACTCGATAGGATATGTCATCGATGGACCTACAATGGATGGTGTAAATAACAAAAATAGTTTTCAAAAGTAAAAACGGACAGAAAATTGGTCTGAGAACGCGCCGTAAGGTAGCAACCAGTCGATTACGTTTTTACGTCGTGTCGTTGTCGACCCGTTTTGTACCAGCCTTAAACGAGCGGCAAAATCGCACCGCATCAGATTGAATTCATTTCAACTTCGCAATGGCATAACCGTCGTCTGTAATCTGACCGATGAGCTTTGGCCTATTTTATATTGTAGAAACATGGCCATGGCTACTCGTTTGGATAACGTGGAATTAATCGAAATTGTTAGAAAATATCCTGTTCTGTACGATAAATGACATGAAAACTATAAAGACATTGCATTAAAAGAAAACAGGTGATCAGCGATAGCAGCTGATTCGCCAGGACTCTTGGGGAAACTAAAATCTCAAAGAATTTTGAGAAAACGCTTCAGTCAATCATATAGCGAATTTCGCTAGCGGCAAACGGCGACGGTTTCTATCGGCGTTTTCTACCGTAGCGGCTAGTGCGAACCGGCCTTAACTGCGGATATTTTACTTTTTACAACGGGTGACGCCACTTTCCATTCTAGACGAATACCAAGTTACGGAGCGAAACAAGCCTTTCCATAGGTTGCCCACTCCTGCGAAGGGTAATACTAGTAGTAGTAGTAGGAAAGAGGTGCTCTCCATAGCCCTAGCACTGCGACCACCAATTGTCTATTGTGCACCCCCAACAGGATCATCCCATAAGAAATCCCGTCTTAATCGCGAAAGACAGTATCTTCTTCAATGGGACTGTAAAAGATCTGGTGCAGGGAAATGCAACCCAAGATCATACCTTAGGCCTTGTCATAAGTAATTAAAACCAAAAGGACTGTTTCGTGATTAAATTAAATTAAATTGTTTCATATTTTTCTTTGCAAAGTGTGAAAATAAATCTTGATTAAAGATTAACTTTTTTGATTACTTAAAATAATCAGAAAAAAATAAATTTTTGATTGCTTATTTTATAAAATATTGTACTTAAAGGGCTACACATTCCCACAAAATGTGGAGTTTCCATCCTGACATCATCTACAAGTGGGACATTAGCAATCCCAATTAAACGAGGATGCCTTCTAAGATGACAGTGCCCTGTAAGGAGCCCCGTAATAATCCTAGTTTTGTTTTTATGCAGTGCGAGCAACTTTTTAGTTCTCTGTACAAAAGAACCTAAGATAAAAGCTTTCGCTAATCTAAGTCCAACAGTAGAGTGAATGAGGTGCTAAGCTATCAACCAGTTCCTGACAACTTACCCAAATTCATCAAATCTAATACCCAGGGCAGGCTCGGATCCAATAAAGGGACGAGAAGTCCCTTCTTTGGCCAGTCCATCAGCAGTCTCATTGCCCTCAATCCCTTTGTGCCCCGGCACCTAAACCAGATAACCAGTTCCTCATTGAGAAGACGACAATCCCATAGAAGTAAAGCGGGAGTTATCGAGTGCTTTAATGCAGTTTGACTATCAGACAGGATATAAATGTGTTTATTAACATATCCCTTATCAAGATTGATTTTGACACATGCAGAAATAGCATAGATTTCTGCCTGGAAGACTGTGGCAAATTGCCCGAGGGAGTAAGAATAGGACATTCTCGTTCCTCACAGCATGGTCTGGGCACTCGTTTCGAAGTTTGTACTGTCGTTCCTGTTAGCCACCAGGTGTCACATAAGTCGCACTATCAGTCAGTTCCTTCAAACGTTTGCCTTTTTAATGGGCGTTTGCTTTAATTTTATAAAATATTGTATGAAAAAATACAATATTTTATAAAATAATCCTGCAATAAATGTTTGATTGTTTATTGATTAATTTATTTTCACACTTTGCAAAGAAAAATATGAATATTTAATTTAATTTAATCAATCAATCACGAAACAGTCCTTTTGTTTTAATTACTTATGACAAAATGAAATCAATGATAAGACTTCACCTTACATAAAAAGAATTTTGACTTCAAACTGAAATAACAATAAATAAAATGAATTTTAGATGTTTTTAATATACACTCCTCAAAAGTGATATTGCAACACCAATAAATAATGCACGTAGCGTCATGCAAATTTCAGGAGCTATAGTGGTGAGATGGATATGCAAGCGATTAAAAAAACAGACAAAATCATTATCATGCAAATTTCAGGAGCTATAGTGGTGAGATGGATATGCAAGCGATTAAAAAAACAGACTAATGATTTTATTTGATACTGAATAAATTGGTTTATAATGTGCCCACCTCGGGCAGCTATACGGGACTCAATCCGGCGAGGCATGCTATCAATGAGTGCATTGATGGTTTCCTGAGGCAACCTTTGCCAAGCCACATCCACTGCTGTGCGCAGATCATCCACGGTTTGCGCGTGGTGCTCGGTTCATGTCACGTCCAATGAGATCCCACAGGTGTTCGATGGGATTTAGATCTAGAGGGGCAACCGGCCAGGGAAGGATGTTAAATCCGGTCAGGCTGTTAAGAGTTCGTCGTGCGACATGCGCCCTGGCATTATCTTGCTGGAATACCGTGTTGGGTGCGCCGTGCAACAAGGGCAGAACAACGGGCTCCACAACTTGTGTGACGTAACGATCCGCTGTCAAATTGCCGTCAATGTGTACCAGGGGCGTCCTGTGATCAAACATTATTCCACCCCAAACTATGATGCCCGGTGTAAGACTGGTGTGACGCTCGGCGAAATGGGCTTTTTCGTAGCGTTCTCCGGATCGCCGCCATACCCGTCGACGGCCGTCATTCATCCACAGACAGAAACCAGATTCATCCGTGAACAATACCCGATGCCATTCGATGGTCCAGGTACGATGACACCATGCCAGACGTCTAGCCCTGTGTTGAGTGGTCAACGGCGCTCCTGTTGCTGGTACTCGTGCACATAACTGTACTTCATGCAATCTGTTGCGTATGGTTTGGGTGGACACAGATCCACCTGCTCCTGGAGGCAACCAGCTTCCGATGTCACGTGCCGTGGGAAAAGGGTCTCGAATAGTCGACTGGCAAATACGCCGGTCTGTGCGCTCTGACGTGCACCTGTGCGCACCACTTCCTCTTCGGCGTGCACGTAGACCTTCCTGAATCCATCGTGTGACACAACGTTTGATGGTACTCACGTTGTGCCTAACACGAGTTGCTATTGTGCGCAGCGATAAACCAAGTTCATGGAGTTCGATAATACGGTCACGTTCCCCGGTCGTTAACTGATGGTATTGAGCTCGCCGACGTCTCAGAGGCATTTTCTACGCTTTCTTCGAAAGTTGCAAATGCTACGCAAAACCTCAGATGCTGTTTATGAGAAGGGAAAGTTGCTGGCCTTTATAGACCGAATATGACTACCACGTGATCAGATGTGTGTACAAATTTAATCATTTGCATATCCATCTCACCACTATCGCTCCTGAAATTTGCATGACGCTACGTGCATTATTTCTTGGTGTTGCAGTTTCAGTTTTGAGGAATGTAAATTTAATCATTTGCATATCCATCTCACCACTATCGCTCCTGAAATTTGCATGACGCTAAGAGCATTATTTCTTGGTGTTGCAATTTCAGTTTTGAGGAATATAGTAATAAAAATGGATGTGTCTGCGAGTGAGCAATTTTCCATTGTTCTTTGTTGATCTGATGAAAGTGCCAGTTTGTATTTTTTCAGCTCTTGTTCTTGTAGTTCTACTTTGGCTTTCAATATTTTTAGTTTTGATTTTCTTTCTGCAATATTTAAAATTTTTTTCTAATGTTTTGAAGTTTATTTATGTGAAATTTCCTAGTGAATACTATTCGAGCATTTATTAGAGCTACCAGATTCGTGACATAAAGGAATTTCGATCTGTAATGGAGGCAAAAATCGATGTTTCATTTGATGGTGGAATCAGTAGAGATGGTGATGCGTGTCAATCATTTAAACAGAAATTAAAAATTTAATGCATTATTTTAAATAAAAATAATATGATAATATAGAATTAATTTCCTTTACCAGCAGATTTTCTCTGTTGTGTATATGAAGTAGAAGTCCTTTTTTGGTTTACTTAACAGTTAAACATCCTTTTTGGGAAGTTTAACTGTTAAGTATTTGGGAAGATTTGAGAATATCGTAGGAATGGCATCCTTCGTCAGTTCCCATTTATCTCTTTCGATTTTAATTCTTTCACCATTGATTGTATGCGTGAAGGCTTTTAGTAAGTGTCTTTCATCAAAATGAAGATCTTACACATGACAGCTAATGGTGCCGCTCTTGGTATTCGTCTGATCCATATTTCAATACAGTTGAGTCTTTGTAGTCCGATACTTCCAGTATTCCGATACTCTGCGAACTGTCGCAAACAAATTGCCAATCGCTATTCGTTCGTTGTGCAGCAGGCATTATAATCGCACTAATTTTTATGTTCAGTACACTGTTTACTGTAAAATAGTGTTTTTGTTGTATTTTGTTATTGTATTGTTTGTTATTTATCTTTACATAATGTCACAAATCGGAAAAGTGAAAATCGAAAACACAAGACATTGACTGTGATCGAAAAGGTAGAAATAATTAAAAAACTTGACTTGGCAGAAAAGTTTAGTGATTTAACTTCGTTTTATGATATTGGACGAGCCACCATTTATGACATTAAAACAATCGGGATAAAATTGAGAAGTTTGTGAAAGATTTGAACAGCGAGAGCAGTGATAGGAAAGTTAAACAGCGTATTCGTTTGTGTAATTCCATTTTTTTCATTGAACAATATGTGTCGGATTAGGGAGACTCTGCTGTATTTTCTTCTCTAACTTTGTCGTTTCTAATTCGACTCGTCTTTCTTTTTTCGACAACCGGATACAAAACAAAAAGGCATTTTTTAAGAATTTTGGAATACCAAAAGACCTCGCTCGTATATATCTGCGATACCTGACAGCTTCGTTGACTGAACATCCGATTCGTCTCCCTCTTTCGGTTGATATTAAGTGGGCGTGAGTGCCCAGATCATTCTATCTAAAGACCATGCCTCACGGTAAACCCTCCTGCGGACAGTTAGCCGGACGGGCATGGAGAAGCGGGCCGTACCCAAGATAAAAAATTTTCAAGGGGTGGATCCAAGAATCGAATCTGGATCCTCAGAGTATAAAGTCTAAACGTATCCACGCGACATATCCGGCCGAGCGGATATATTGACTAACACTTGGCAGGAAATTGTCCGCATCACGGACGATGTCACGGGGAAGTTTGCTGATTATTTTGTCCAAAAAAAAAACGAGTTGAACTTTCTGGTGTCAGTAATAAAATTTAGTTCCTACGTATAAAGTATACGTAGGAACTAGATTATTTGTAAATTTAAGTTAACCCATTTCAAACGATCCATCCTGTATAATTAATAATCTCATCCTTGGATATTGCAGGTATTCACCATACTTGATGCAGCTTGCAAGACTTGTATCTTTTTAAATACTCCCTTATAAACATCGTTCATCAATCTGTTATTTTTACAATATTGTATTGTTCTCTTTTCTTGTCTAGCACAGTGTGTAGAAAGCCTCTTAAACAAAGCTCGAAATACTGTAATTTGTACTTCATCGGATCTGCAGACCAGGCTGGTATAATTGAGCCTCGAAGCAGTCCAGGATGGTATAATTAAGCCTGGACTTTCTCTATATATTAGTAACATAGTTCCCTTTCTCATTTATCTGGACATCGAGATAATGAAAACTCTTGTTAACCGGTTTATCCTTAAGCTTTATCTTAATTCATCATATGACAGCGGTGTTCAACCCGTCAATGGAGAGCGATTTTTGGTCGATCTCTCCTTTATTCCTCCTTACAAATTTAATCAAAACTTAAACATCATAATTTATTTATCATTATTTTTTAATTCTGTTTAAGTGTATGGTATTGTTTATTTATTTTTCGTTAAAATTTTCAAATCAATAATTTTCTTATCGTTTGGAAGTGTACACACGAAAAGTTTCCAATATTAACTGATACTGCGCCAAAAATTCATTCGGAAGGTTGGTGAAACCGGCCATTAGTCTTTTTAATTTACTTTAGCATGCGTAAACATATAGTCACAATATAATAATAATCATTTTAGGTTCAAAAGAAAAATTCTATTTAGACAGTTATCTAAAGGTAAAATATCAAAATTTTAAAGTCCAGAATTGAAGTCTTTGCCCTAACCCTTCATTATTATTCTCCAAAAGCATACAATTTTGTAAGAAATACCTTTAATGGTTGTTTGCCACATATTTGTACAATTTCAAAGTGGTACAAAGGAATCGATGCATTACCTGGAAATACCTTTAATGGTTGTTTGCCACATATTTGTACAATTTCAAAGTGGTACAAAGGAATTGATGCATTACCTGATTCACAAATAAATCTCTCACAGGATTAACTAATATGACAAACAATAATTCTGATCCTTTATTTTTTAGTTTGATAATTGATGAAATTGCTATTAGACAACATGTTGAGTTTGATGGTAAAATGTTTTATGGTTATGTGAGTCCTGGAAGTAACTGTAATGATGACTCTCTACCTTTAGCTAAAGAAGCTTTAGTTTTTTTAGTTGTTTGCATAAGTAAAAGCTGTAAAATTCCTGTGGGATATTTTTTAATAGATAAAATAAATTCAGAGCAGAAAGCTAATTTAATTGTTCAATGTTTAAACTTATTACATGCAGCAAATGTTAATGTAATTTCTCTGACATGTGATGGTTTGGCATCCAATTTAAATATGCTAAAACATTTGGGTTGCAACCTGGAGCCAAATAATTTAAAAACTTTTAAGCATCCAGTAACTGGTGGAGATGATGTTGTTTTTATGGATCCTTCTCATATGCTCAAATTGGTCAGAAACACTATTGCAGAAAAGAAGCTTTTAATTGATGGTGATGATAATACAATTGATTGGAAATATATTACAGAATTACAAAATTTACAAGAGACAGAAGACTTACATTTGGCAAATAAGATTCGATCTGTTCATATTAATTATCACAGGCAAAAGATGAACGTCAAATTGGCAGCACAGCTTTCAAGTAAATCTGTGGCAGATGTCATTGAATTTAGCTGTAATTATTAGAAACTACCACAATTTAAAAATTCTGAAGGTACTGTAAAATTTTTACTAACGATGAACAATTTATTTGATATATTAAATTCAAGATCTCTTCTTCAGCGTGGCGTTAAAAAACCAATAAGTAATGATAATTTTCATAATACTTTATCAATGTGAATTATATATTCAAAGTTTGAAATTCAGTAATGGTGAAAAAATTATATCTTCAAATAGAAAGACTGGATTTATTGGATTTTTGATTTGCATTAAAAGTCTCGAAACATTATTTAAAAGTTTAGTAGAAAATGAAAAGATTTCATATTTGCCAGTGTATAAATTAAGCCAGGATCATCTTGAATTGTTTTTCCAGATGATTAGACTTCCAGGTGGTTGTAATAACAACCCAACTGCCAGGCAATTTATAACAGCATATAAGAAGTTGTTAGTGCATTCAGAAATATGCTATACAGGTAATGGAAACTGCACAAACTTACAAAATATAAACATAATCGAGGCAACTAGCACTTCTAAGCAGACATCAGAAATGATTATTAATTCATCATCAACAGATTATCGTGCTATTGATGAATTAATTGATATTGATACTCCACTCGATCATAATTACTTATTTAATTGTGGGGCACTTAGACAACAAAACATATTGTCTACTATATAGCTGGCTTTATAGTGATAAAATTAAGTTCTTTATTAAAATGTGAATATTGTATAGGGGTACTATATGCGAAAGAACCACTTTATGGACATTCACTAATATCATATAAAACCCAAGGAAAATTAATTCATCTCTCTTATGATGTGTTTTTTATATGCAAGAAAAGTGAATCTGTTTTTAGACAATGCATAAATACCGATAACGGTTTAGCTCAAAAATATGGTATCTTGACTCTTACAAGTCATATTTTATATATTTTAAAAAATTGCAATATTTTTTCTTCATTAGAAAATCATATGTATGATACATCCCCTATGGAAAATCACGTTATTTTTTAACAAAATCTATTATCGAAAATTATCTTCGTGTCAGATATTTCTATTGGAGTAAAAACGTCATTAATAAGCGTAATTCAATAAGACACCTATATACAAAATGTATCATATTTAAGGGTCGATGATATGTATAAATGTGAATTATGTATTTTATAAATAAATATTTATCACAGTATTCTTAATGAGTAGTAATTATTTTAAAACCCACAGACCAACTAGGACGGACCCTCAAATTGTTTGCATTAGTTTTAAGCATGAAATATAGAAAATTATATTTACAGTATATGGCACGAATGTTATATATGGAGAGAGCGGAACAAAAATATAATAGTCTACACTCTTAAAAGCTTGATATATTAATAAAAAATTCTGTCCATCAAAACTAAAAATTTAGTATTGATTAAGAATCAAATTAAAAACCACATCAATAGCTTTCGACAGCTAATTGTTTTGAGTGTGACAAGATGGCGACTGACACTTGTTTGCTTCACTGCAAGCACGTTGGGAGGCTTCAAAGTTGACTGTATTAAAGTATGCTTAGGGCGTCTCCTGTAACCTCCTCGCTTCCCACACTCTTTCTACTGTAGAGAAGCGTCATCGGGTAAAACTAGGGCACTAAATAGAGAGTATACTCGTGCTGCGCCATATATTATATAAACATATAAATTTAATAAAACTTTTATTTTAAGCTCTTATTCTTACATAAAATAACATTACTACTACAGTCGTTTGGATTAATATTATTTTATATGAACAAAAAAAAACGGCTTAAAATAAAAGTTTTACTAAATTTATGTGTTTATGTATATATTATAATATATTGTGTATAATTATGCAAATAAAAAAGATGACTTTTTATCTAGACTCAACAGTTTTAATTAAAGTGACCAGAGATTCCGGATTTGAGTTGTTTGTCCAGGGATGAAAAATGTTCCGGATTGGACATATAATCTTTTTAACATTTTCTCAGTGGCACAATGTTACTATTTCCTCTACTTCATACTGGATGATGCTATTGTTATTAACTGGCAACAAATGTTTCTATCTGTGTGTGACAAGTATTGAAGATGATAAAAATACTAAATATGGAGGTTGTTACAAAAATAGAAAGAATGGATACGCAGTATGTACCAATCACTGTACATCATTAATGCGAGGTGAATAGAAATATTTAATTACTTTGGTACGAACAACATACCATTCAGGAATATTAAGAAAATAATTGAATTTGCATTACGCTAGCTAGGCACCAATAGTGCAATGAAATGCATTTTTTTTCAGTGATGAAAAAGTTTTAGACTTGAGAAAAAACGCGGCTGAACGCAGAAATATTGAAAGCGATATTATAAATTAAGTGCAAATTTTCCAATTCCTGTGACGAATTTTATATTATTTCGAGTAATGAAGATTTATTAAAAATTCCATAAATACATATAATCTAATTATTTATTTATTATAATATCTATATATAGTCATTTTTGATATTTTTTTATTGAAACTGTTATTTTCTGTGTAGTTAATTTTTTATTAATGAAAAGTATGTTTTTAATTTTTTTATTAAAAGTATGTGTTTTTTTTTGTAATTTTTATATAAAAAAATGCGTGAAAAGATAGATCCGGGATATTTTAATGACCCACAAGTAAATAAACTAAGAAAATGCTGTCCTCACGAACGTGTTAAGCGTTTTTTTTACTATATATTTGGACACCCCGCATTTCAATATAAAATATCTAATCACTTTAGTTTTAATCAATTTAAGATATAAATTATCTATTTTAAATTATTTCATACACATTTTTATTTCGCTTATTTAATTCCATCATTTCAAATATTAAAGAAATTAAACACAAAATAATAATGAAATTTTTTTGATTAAACCAAGACTTCCCATCGCTTATTTAATTCCATCATTTCAAATATTAAAGAAATTAAACACAAAATATTAATGAAGTTTTTTTGATTAAACCAAGACTTCCCACACTCTTTCTACTGTAGAGAAGCGACATCGGATAAAACGATGACATCATCGTCGTCATACACCACGTGACATCCGGTTAAATTTTACCATTGGCTCTAGCACATTCGTAGTATACTAACCTTGGGTTTACATCACTGGTGGAGTGTGTTGAATTCAAAAACACGCCCTATAGGAGTATGTCTGTAATCTGAATGTAAAAATAAGAATAAATACAATAATGTGTTAATAAAAATTTGTTGTTAAATCTAAATTATTACGTATTTAAAATTGTTAAAGAAAGTTATGTGCGACGATAATTCTTATAGATGAAAAGAAGGGAAAAGCGAGAGAGAGGGGAGAATGTCATAAATTCTCTAATGTTTACAGAGCGGATACTGTAACGAGGGAGGAAAATTCCTTTCTCTGTATATATATCGTTTCAATAAATAATCTGGTGTTAAAGTTGCGTTGTGTTGTGTCTGTTCCAGTTAAATCTTGTCTTTTCTCTTGTAATATGGCCAATTTACAACAAAAATATTTAGGTGTGCCGCCAAATTCTAAAATATTAAAATGCGTTCCTCAACAGAAAAAAGGTAGAGAACCACTGATCTTTTCGAGGGAGGAGAAAAACAGATTTAAAGGCCATAGAGAGCGAATTGTTTAAAAAAACACTCTTACATGTTCTTTACGCAAATATTGTATTGGGAAATAAAATTTGAATCAACGAAAAATATTAAATTGTTACTCATATGGTAACATATTTTTTATTCTTATTTATAAACATATATTTTCAAATATATGTAACGAAAATTAACTTATTTTATAAAAATGTATACAGTTATCTCTCGTATAACATGATAGATAGGTTCCTAAAAACACGGTGGTGAAACCGTGTTGTATGAGACCCGGAGCCAATACAAAAAACGGGAGTTACGTTCCAAAATCAATTAAAAACAAATAACTTTCTTTAATTCCACATAATATTCTTAAAAATTAAATTTATTAATGACAGAAACATACGGAAAGAAAAAATATATACGTAAGACTCCAAAAAAACAATATAAGTAAAACGAAAGGAAAAGTATGCAGCCTATGTAGCATTGGTTTAATAATTATATCTCTCTTACTATTGTTCGGTTAAAACGGGAACTTTGTTTCGTTTTAACAATATACACTTCACTTTCTGAATTTTTCTTCGGTTGTTCGTAATATTCTGTTCGGTATTAAATTAAATAAAAAATGTACAAAATGTTTACTAAGAGAAGTTATTGATTTATATTGTTTATTATAATTTAAAACTGATCTAAATAAAATATAATTTTTCAAATTATTAATCACTAAATATTCTGAAATAGTCGATACTGGATTCTTTAAATTTCAAAACACACGAGCAAACTTCTATTAAAATTTGAGTTTTTAAGATAGCGTATAATTATTACTCAAACCATTCAATTATTTATATCTCTCTTACTATTGTTCGGTTAAAACGGGAACTTTGTTTCGTTTTAACAATATAGACTTCACTTTCTGAATTTTTCTGCATTTAAAGTGTATGCATTTTCTGTTCGCTTTACAAAATCTGTAATCTAACCCGCTACAAAACAATGGTTCCTTAACACATACCCAAAAATAATTTAGGAATAAAAAAGTTTTCTATTTTACATTATCTATTGAAGAATAAAAACTTATTTTTATCCAAGAACTGACATTTTGAAACACAAAATACTCGGTGGTCTATAATTAACTGAATTTCAAATCGACCAACTACCGAAATTGCATTTATGATTAATTTTAGCAAAGTATTTCCCCACCATGGCATTTTATGTGCGTATTATGTTTCCCTAGTATGGGTTTTCAAAAATTAATGAAAATGTTTTGTGTTGTAGGCGAGTAAACGTTCTTTTCTGAATATGTTAAATAAAATCCGTGTGGTAGGAATATCGTGTTATACGAAGGTTTCCGCAATTTTCAAATCGTGTTATAGGACGGTAGCTGTATTATTCTTTTTTCTTCATTTTGTATTGTGTAATTGAGCATTAATTTGTTAACGATTCACAAACTTGTTAAATATTCTGATTGTATTCCTAAAGTAAAATAGAAAATTCGATTACACGAATTTTATTTTGTTACTTTAGGAATGCCATCGAGTTTTGTTTCTTTTTTTTGTAACACCATAGAGCTGGAGTGCACGCGAGTGATTCTTCTTTTTCAAACTTTGATCTTTCATTCTAATTTTACAGGGTGTATCAAAGGTCACTATCTATCACAAGAAATAATTGGAATTTTGAAAACAGGTTTTAATTTGAGAAAAAGCTTTTACTCAAAATATATGTAACAAATAGATAATTAGTGCTCCACATGGCGACACGAAAGGTTCTACATAGATCAAAAGCGATAGGATGCTTCCCGCAATACACATTCCAGCATTTGTGTCGCTATCTTTTGAACTGCATCAGTAATTTTCTTATTTTCTAATAAAAATATCTAGATACATTTTTTCGGTGGTAGGAGCCCAAATAATATTTTGCGGGGAGGCAAAAATGTTAAGTTCCGCCACTGGCATACAAGTATGGAACCTCTTCCATGTTTTTCTGTGGGAAGCAAATTCTTGGATGCATTTCTCTTTGGTTTCCTCCATATCATTTGTGCACCGTCCGATTCAAAAATGTTGAACTTAGAAGAAAAAATTTTTTCTAGAACTCTGAGCTTTCATTCACATTTTTTCGTAAAGCTAATCGTAACTTCCGATTCCTCTCACTGACGAAGAATTTCCTTCGTACAACACGACCACGAAAACCTTCTTATCTGCACGCATTTCAATCTGTACTTACAGTTCATCTAATCCTCTATTTTTCAGTCCTATCGCAAATTGAGGAGTACCGGTACTTGTTTTTGAGTTTTTCTTCAATTGTCGCGCAACAAACCACCCGTCGACACAGTTAAGGAGAGGTGATCGACCACTGTCAAATTGGTTATACAATGTTTGAAAGCCCAAAAATCTTCCAATAATTGACTGTAGAACGTGGTTTCCCAACCAAAACTGAAATTTGATAAGAAATTTTATCTTTTTCATGAAACTTAAAAATTAGTTTTATTTCACCAATATTGATCTCTGATTTACTACCGTTTTTGACCGGTATCACTATTCGGAGGACAAGTATCACTACATAACCTCCATTCGGGAATCGGGAAAAAAAAAATTCATTCGTGTTTCCGATCGACATACTGTACTTATCGGAATCCGCTTTTTCAAATAGGAACGGCATAAAAAATCAAGAAACCAAATTACAAATGATCATTTGGATAATGGACTGCTATTGGCCACTACTTCGTATCAACCTATGAAAATATGGCCAGTTCCAAACAATGCCAAATTTGACATTAACTGTTTTTAATCAACCAGCGTTTCCTCTAAATTATGAGTTGGTAATCGATCTGTTGTTTTTTCTAATTTTGGTTTTCCAAAATAGAAAAATATTTTATTCTAATATATTTGTTGTATTAAAATAATTAAAAGTGATAAATAAATTTTTAAATATAGAAATAAAGTTTTTAGGGCTGGGAGAGTGGGTCCTCCGAAGTGAGCGCATTTAACTGCATAGTTGTACGTAATCAGATATCGGGTTGGGAAACCTGATCTATATAAAAGAGTAGCTGGCCAAATAACAGTATAGAAAAGTAGATCGCATAGTAAAAATAGTTGAACATCACTGTCGTATGACAATTGCCATATCGTGTCTTGTATAAAACCTCATATATAGAGCATGGTAATTCACTTGTTATTCTTTATATCTATTAACTAGACCAATGATGAACTAGACTCAAGGACGTTTTATAATAGACCTATGTATATATATCGTATTAAAAAAGTAATTTTTAGAGTTAAAAATGAAGAACAATTACAGTGAGTGTAAAAAGTATTCATACAACACCGATTTTCAATTAACTCAGGTTGAATATGTTTTTCGCAATAAAATTACTTCATACTATGAAAAATGTTTACAAATTAGTACTAGTGCAAGAAATCTGAATATGTGCAAAAATATTTTTTAAAAGTGAAAAATATCTAAGACAGTTTTTGAGCAAATAAAAAGTATTCGTACACCCAAATAATATCTTCGCAATTGGTTTGAAGAGTATGTTGGTAAATAAATTTGTATATATTTTTATATATACACACAATTAAAACGCGGTTCAAATTTGTTATTATATAACAAATTTGAACCGTATTTTGAATAACATAAGTTATTCAAAATGGGACCGGTGTGAAGTTGGCCCCCCACTTTTGAATTTTTAAATTTTTTCTTTTGCATTCGTTCCCACCTGGTTAGCACCTTTCGCACTTTTAATAATTTCGTTTGCACCCAGAGCCAAAACAAAATCGGGGGGCTAACTTCACACTGGCCCCCCAGTTGCGAATTTTCGAAATTTTTCTTTCGCACTCTAAAACGTTATATGCTAATAAACGCTTATTACCTTGCTTATAGTGCTTTTATAATTTGGGTTTTTCTTTATTCTCAGCCACTTGATATTTCAGTAGGTCAGGACCCAATAAAACTACGTGACCCTTATTGCACAGGGAGCAGCTCACACGAGATTTGCATCTCTTTGCAATGTGTCCTGGCCGGATGCATTTCAAACAGCATCTCCTCTCACGGATTCTGGCTAGCTTGTTGAGCAATGACATGGATTGAGCCTTTATGCTTTTTCTTTGACTCATTGTAACACACTGACCTCCTTGTCCCACAAGTAGGCCGGCATTGGTTGGCTGGTTAGGTTCCTTTGCCTTTAGTCTGTCTTTGTAATTTTCCTTCGAAGACGACCTTACAAAACCATTCTTTGTTAAGGAAATCTGTTCTTCGCCTTCCACTTCCTTTTGTAGGAATTCCATGAAATTGCTTATTTGGGGTTTCTTTTTGTTGCCAAACAAACACTGCTCTGCCATGCCTTTAGGATGTCTTGTGATAGGCATGACTCTACCATTGGAAACAACCAAGTGGCATTTGTCTCTGTAGTGATCCCCATTGACTCAAGTGCTTGTAATGGGGCCTTAATCTTGTCAGATAACTTAAATAGTGGGAGTCTCTCCTTGCTGTTGGCTTGCACGTTTGAGATGATTAATTTCAACAGCTCTCTAACGTAAACTTCTACCATCAAATCTTTCTTATCAAACCTTTCTTCCAGGCCTTCACAGCCTTACTATAGTTTTCTGCTGTCATAGGATAGCTCTCTATAAATTCTTTTGCTCTAGAAGTTGGTTGCATAACTTGTAGTAGATACTGGAATTTGTCGCTGTCATGAATTTCCTCAAATTTATGTATTTTTTTAATTGCACCCAGAACAGCAGCCAATTGATCAGTTCACCGTCAAATTATCTAATTTCAACCTTCGGTAGTCTATAGGTTTTGTCTCGGTTCATAGATCAGACTGATTCATTCCAGGAAGAACTAACTACTGGATCCAAAATTCCTAATCTCTCATTTGTTAAATGGTTCATGTTGATAAAGGTGTCAGAGTATTCTTCCACCTTCCTTACTTCTGCTTCCAGATCTTCTTTGGAAATATCGGTTTTCAACAACAAGTTCATTATCTTGTGGTCCAGTTTCTTTAGTTCTTGATTGGACATTTCTAACTTCATTAATTTATTGGATGGTATGTCATTGTCACTCTCTTCCTTATGAATTTCTTCATGTAAAGAATTAACAGTCTTCGTAAAAGAAGCACATAGTGTGGTGCGTAATTCTGAGTCCTTCCATAACTTATACTAATAGAAAGAGATCCTTTCGCAGATGCCATATTGTATTTCATTGGTCTTTGTTACTGGGCTACCTGTTTCATATGGACGATTTGCAGGTTATAAACAACGAGAGTTTACACTTCGTTCAATGATAATCAGCACTTCCTTTAATCTCGCTATGTTTCTTTTACACTTCACCATTGAAAAACGTTTATTACAGGCTTATGACTGATGAGCAATTAAATACACATTTCCAGCTCGTCCATACACACATTCCGAAAAGCATGGGAGAAAGTCCAAATGCCCCCTGACGGCCACTTAAAAATGCTCTAAAATCGCAGAAGGTTTGTCACAAACTAGACAAAACATTGCCCAGTTTACAACATTATTTAATATGCAAAAAATTTATATTGTGAAATCTCACTTAATTTTCATCAAAATTTTTACAGTTTATTATGTTTTATTCTCAATCTAACAATGTAAAATTTTTTTAAAATTTTATTTCTTTCACAACTTTTCGTTCATTACATGAGATTGAAGAAAATGCATTTTTTTTGTATGAAATCTTAGCTATCCAATTAAATATTTGTTATTTTTTGATAGCAGCAAGCCTTATGAATAAGATAAGCTGTGAATGAAGAAAATTAGATATTTTAAAAAATTATTGACAAAAAAATGAAGTGCTATGCAAATTATCATTAAGTTACATCATATAATTAATTGAAAAGTAACATAAATTTATTAAAATATTATCAGCTTTTTAATAAAATTTATTTATTGGTATATTTTTCCATCATTTCAATAATTTTTATTTTAAGTTTTTATAAATTTTCAAATTTATATCCAAAAATCCAAAATACATGAAAATTGTCCACTCTTGTACATAAATAGCTCTAACATTTTCTACTTTACTTTAATTGGACTGCAGATGCTTTGTTGACATACTACACTCAATATCACATGCAACACTGTAAAGTAGGCTTGGCTATGATTTCCCACAAAACACTGGTTGCCATAAAACAATAAAAGTGCCATGCCCCTTCTAATATCATGAGTGTGTTTACATTAGGATTTTTCTCATATTTTAGTTAATTTTTGAAAAAATAAAACAATAAATGAATAAATAAGTAACAATATTGTTTATTTTAACAGAATTAACCAAAATTTTTATATTATAGGCAATATTTTTTCATTTTACAAATTTTAGAGCTCACTGTACGGAAATTTCACTTTTTACTTAAAATTTCAAAAATAAAATGATCTCATCCTGAGAAGTCCAGTACTGCAACCGGAACTTCTCGGTTCGGACCCAACCGTTCCCGTGTGGTTTCACCCCTCGTTGTTGTACTGAAAGTACAACTGTAATGAAATTCTTGTCGTTCAAACCATTGTAAAAGACTGGTAATTAATTCCACAAGCGACTCCATATTTTAGAATTAACAAAGTAATCTTTATTAAACTTAGTTAGAAAAACACAAAAGTTAATACAACCTGAATTATCCTGCCGGAGGCTCAAAAATCCATAAACAAATACCATAAGGTTCCTCAAAGTTAAACTTTGGTCGATCACTTCTCATTAAACAGTCGCCAGTACCACGGACACCAATCTCCAGACAGGACAAATGGCCCTCTAGTGTCCAACCTTTTATCTTGTACAAATTTACATTTCGTGTTATTTTTTGCATAAACAATTCAAACTTCATTAATAAACAAAATATTAATCTTCTACATCTTTTAGTTAATTCATAATAAATTTTAACATTTAATTTGTAATTTCTTCTCTCCTTTTTAACATAACATTTACTTTTATCAAATACGAAGCATACAATGGAATCTTCCAGACAGCGGATCCAACGGCACACACCATGTCTCCGACCAAACTGCCGGTAACTTACATTATTCATTATTTTTTTCTCTGGTTGTTTCTCTTCAGACCAAACTTCTAAAACAATTTCTCCTTCCATCCTCACAATCCCAAAACTGAAATAGATTAACAAAATAGAATAGAATAGAATGCAGAATTGATATGATTTGATAAAAAATAGTCCAAATTCTACTAATACAATCCATTCACATTTTCTATCATAAAAACATAATTTAAAAAAATTTTGACAATTGAAAAATTTATAAACCAATGTGAGACGTATTTTCAACCAATAAATGCAAAAACAATTGATCTGCAATAACTGCACAGTAGTGCTAAGAGTTTTAATTGAGTTTGATAAGGTTATTGCAATATAATAGTAATAGTGAGTAATTCAGGATTGTGTTTTTTTTTTTTTTGTTTTCATTCCACTTCCACGTGTCTATACACTATCAGACGTTTGTCTAACATGACACCTTCTACTATCTTGCTTCTAACTCCAGTTAAGCAGTGTAAAGGATGGAGGTGTGAGAAGTATGGGTTTTGTTTGAGAACATTCAGAAATCAAGTAATGTTCGTACCTGGTGTGAAGGAGTGGATCCGACGCCATCTTGAGCAGGTGCTGTCCGAAGTCTGGATGATTATTGCAATAATTAAATATGACATATGTCAAATTATTTGTATTGAAAAAATTGTTTTTATGTTTATTAACGAGGTGTTTAATTATTTATTTAAGTTGGGAATTAACCAGTGTAAGAGAATTGTAATATGTAAATTGAAAATGATGTTAAAACGTACAGTAGAGGGAGTGGAAGGTGTCCTTCCGGTGGAGATTGTGGAGAGTGGTGACTGACGTCGGGACAGTTGTAATGCAACTTGTGTCGTTTGTAACGATTTTTAATTTATGGAAGGATTATGTAAGAAGTTTACAAAGAAAGGTTGTAAGTTCTTTTTTATCTTTATTGTGAATAAAGTTTTGAGTTACTAATGGATCCGTTGAATTATTTTTTGGAGTGGCTAACAACCATTGACATTCATTGTCATATAGTTATCCAGTTTCGGCATCGGGAAAATGTACCGACGGCGGAGAGAAGTCGAACCTTTCGTAACGACTGTCCGGCACCTGGGGCGAGTCGTTATAGCAGGACCTGTCAAAATAAAAAAATCATGTGTATTAGTAAGATAGTAACCTATTATTTTTATAGTTACAAATCTATAGTATACATATAACGTGATGACGGTAAGAACTTTTTGGCCTCCCCTCATAATGTTTTTTTTTTTTTATCTTGAAAACATTCAAAATTGTTTGATATAAATGTGGATATATACCGTAAATGAAAACATATACTATCAGTAAAATGTATTAAATTGTTATTTTATGGGTTTTATTTAAAACATGTATAGTTTTGTTAATATAATGCAATTCTTTTTAATGAAACTTTTTTGAAACATCACACATTAATTAAATCTTTTGTTGCTAAATTTATAAGTAAATTTAATAAGTAATTTTATAAAAATTTATTATTAAATTAAATTATTATGATTTTATTATTTTAAAGGATACTCTCTTGAAGCAACTTGAATTGCTTTTAAGGGAAGGTGACTCAGTCCAAGTTAATATATTACGATTATTTGCTGGACAGCAGTCAAACAGGTCAGTACAGGTACTTATAAAATTGATATGTTTGAAATAAATTTAAATGCAATTTTTTACTAAATTTTTTGTTAAAGAAATAATGAAAAATATACTTCTGTAAAAATATATATTAATTTTTACTTAATAATAATATAGTTTACTTCATATTAATTATCTCATGATGCTTTGCATCAGAGGTCAGCAAACTTTTTTGTAAAGGGCCAAATAGTAAATATTTTAGTTTCCACGGGTCAAGGGGCACACACTATATTTCTGTAGATAGCCCTACTTAAATAACAAGCAAAATACAAGTGTACTTTTCTCTTATTTTCTCGCTTTGACAGTGACATGTTGGAAATAGATATTTAAATCTATTGAGTAAAGCACAAGTTGGTCATACACTAAAAACATATTATTCGTAGTACTTTCAGTTATTACATTAACCATCTTCAACGAAACTATTATACTACAATCACTCATTTAAACTGTAAACACACACATGTTTTAAAGACATAAACATATTTCAATTATGTATTATAAACTAAAGACTAAAAACGAGAGATTAATGAAGAAAAATAATATAAAGTATAAAGTAAAAATAATAATAAAATAATAAAGAAACAACATGGCTTATCATTAAAAGCTTATTATTGGAGGGCAAAGATCCATGCAGCTGAGGATCTATCCAACGCCACCTATAGAAAAAAGCCTTGACACTTCGGCCATTTTTGTCTATGACGTAGCGAGAGTCAGCCGTTGTTTGACAAACTCCATACCAGTACAATACTGTAATTTTAGTTATTATTATTATTATATTGCTATTATTAGTAGTAATTGAAGTTTTCCAGGAATAGTGTTTAATAATTAACATGCCTCACAAATGTTGTGTGCCACATGTCGTGGGAATTATAAAAATGGGCCAAAAGTTACTGTTTTCAGATTTCCATGTGATCCTGAATTGAAAGCTCGATGGATATGGAATTTGAAGAGAGAAGATAATTTCCAGCCAACTGAACATACCAGAGTTAGTATTTAAATTCAGTTTAATTTACAGTAAAGGTTTACCTTAATTTACTTATAAGAACAAAAGTTATTTTGATACGTAGAGTATAAATCGATAATAATTGTTAAGTTTGTTAATAAATAACTCAACATTAAAATTCACCATTTTATAGAATTGAACCTCTATAAATTGAAGTACTACAGGAATTAAGCTAATTGATAATTCTTTTAAAATACATTCGAATATTTTATCGATTACTCAGACTTTTTTTTAATCGAACATTTCTCTTCTTGCCTCAGTATTTTGTGCTGGTAGAGGTTCAAGTTTTGCTAACAATCAAAATCTTGAAAAAAGTTTGTGTACTATTTTAGAATAAATTTTGGGGATTTTAATATAGGTAATGTGATCCATGTATATAAGTATGTGAATAAAATTCCTTTTTTTAAACATTAATACAATATATAAAATCAATTTGCATATACTCTATGTAGATTACAAATTATAGGCTATATTTTTAACATAGATGAATTTAAAATTTTATTTTAACTAATTGGTAAATTGTTGTTATATCATCAGGTATGTGAACTTCATTTCCAGAAGGAGGAGATAATTCGAGAAGTAGAAATATATGATGACCGAAATGCAAAAACAATAAAAGCACCACTTTCACATCCTCGCCTGAAAGAAAATGCTGTGCCAAGCAGGTTTCCACATGGTCCAAAACATTTGGCTTCTTCATCCTTATCAAGCTCAAGAGAATCACCAACCAAAAAAAAAAATTCGTTTGGAAAGGTATGCAATAACAAAAAGCTTGGAAGCCAGCTTGAGAAGTAAATCTGAATATGATGCTCTGCATACCTTTACAAATCTTTTAGAACTTAAAAGCTGTCTTGATAGGACAAAACTTAATGACAAATGGCATGTCCTTCATTCTTCCACAATTATAACATTCTATAATATCCCACATATTCCATCTCCAGAGATCAAAATGTCATTAGTAATTGATGAAGAATTAAATGCATATGCCTACTTCAAAAAAAATATTATTAAAAAACATCAACACATACTCTGTCCCTTCAAAAGTGTCAAATATAAATGAAGTAGTTACAATTTTACAAAATCTAGAATTACTAACTGAAGATTGTTCCTCTGTAATGACATGGAACAAATACAAAGTATTGTGGATGTGATGATAGAATGTTTGAGTATACTGGAAGAAAAACTACCAGATAAAAAAAATGAAATTGCATTCTTAACTGAACAGTTACAGAACATAAATGTACATAAGAATGGTTATCGTTATTCTGTTGAATGGATTATATTTACAAGTTTGCTCTATACAATTTCCCCTTATGCCTATAACTTTTTAAGAAATTTCAAGTACATGATAAGGCCACATCCACGTACAGTTCAGAGGATTTCCAGTAGGTTTGGTGTTAATCCCATGAATGAGAACTTTTTACACTACATCAAACAAAAGTATCAAAATCTTACAGATATGGAAAAGATAGTTGTTTTAATGATGGATGAAATCCACTTAAAACCATGTTTTGATTTTAAAGGGGGAAACATAAGTGGACAAGCTGTCAATAGTAACAATGTTGCTTGTAGTGCATATGTCTTCATGATAAGAAGTCTTCTTTCCCCATATGAGGATGTGGCTCATATTCTGCCAGTAAAGACAATAGAAAATATAAAATTGCATCAGTTTATTAAGTGTATAATTGTAGTAGGATTGGAGAATATTGGATTCAGAGTTGTGTGTGTTGTCAGTGATAACAATGCAATTAATAAGAAGACAATGTCCATGTTTGCAGATCCACCTAAAGTTTCTATTGTATACCAGCATCCATCAGATCCTGCCAGACCATTGTTTTTCATAATTGATGCAGTCCATCTTTTAAAATGCATCAGAAACAACTAGCTAAACCAAAAAAACAAAGATCAGTGTATGTATTTTCCAAATTTTGATAATTTTTGTAATGTCTCTCTTGCAGCTTTTGAAGCACTGAAATTATTACATAAAACTGAATCTATGCAGTTGCTGAAATATGCTTATGGACTTACTTTGAAAGCCCTCTATCCTACAAATCTGGAATGCCAGAATGTAAAATTAGCACTGCAAGTTTTTGATCCCAGTGTAGCAGAAGGTCTGATTATTGTTGGCCAAAATGAAAACATACAGCATTACCAAGAAACAGCTGAGTTTGTAAAGATTATACACAGACGGTGGTCTATTGTAAATGTCAAGAGCATATTCAAAGGTCGTCATAAGTGTGATAAATATCAAGAGCCAATGACAATAGAGTCTAATAATCCCAAATTAATATTTTTACAAAAATTTCTAACTTGGTTAGAGCATTGGGATAACATAAAAGAACTTCAGGAAAATTAAGCAAGGAAATTCGTTCAGCTTTGATGCAAACAACACACGGATTAATTAAGATAACTCGATATTGTATTGAAAAATTAAAATTTGACTATCTGTTATTAGGAAAAATTCAGACATCTTTTGGAAAACAGATTTGGTTCTTATTGGTGTCTGTCTGGATCCTTGCATAACATTCTGTAAGGCTACAATAGACCACCGTCTGTGTATAATCTTTACAAACTCAGCTGTTTCTTGGTAATGCTGTATGTTTTCATTTTGGCCAGCAATAATCAGATCTCCTGCTACTCTGGGATCAAAAACTTGCAGTGCTAATTTTACATTCTGGCATTTCAGATTTGTAGGATAGAGGGCTTTCAAAGTAAGTATATGAAGCTGAAAACAAGTTATCGGCTACAAAGTTTTTTTATAATGACTAATGTAAACTTCTTACTTTAGCTAATAAAAACACAACTCAAAAGCCAAATAGTAAGAAAAACCGTTTAATAAAAAACGTTTTCGGCTATCCACGTAGCCTGCCTAAGTTATATTATAACTGAGGCAGGCTACGTGGATTTTATATTACATAATTTTTATTAACAAAGTTTTTTGCCACAGGTAATCAAATCAGCTCATTTTGGCAATGTGCCTATTGAATTAAATGATGACAACTGTATATCAGATTCTATAAATTTATCTGAAAGTTATTCATCATTCATAGAAAAAATTTTGTGGAAGAAAATGACATTTCAGAAGTAGAGGATGATCTTCCACTTTTAACCTATATCGGTGGATATTGTTCTTATTCAGTTTTGAAAAAATTAAAATGTAAAATAATAATTATAATTTCAGCTCACTTGGGCAGGGAAAGAACAATCCATAATCATCAAAAAACAAACAATGATTGTAAGCTTAATTTAACATTTGACAAAGCTATGATAATTTAAATGAGGATTCTGTTAGTTGGATAAAAAAATTTGATAGGGGAAGTCTCTTGTATCCTGATTCTGATGTTTTGAACATCATTATTTACAATTATATCATTGTTAAGAAACTTAGTTCAGCTGAATTTGAAAAAGATTTCTTATCTCTAAGAAATCAAAGTGAATGTGTAATGACTATAACTAAAGATTTGATTCAAAATTCATACTCTTTTGATTTCACTTGTTGTAATGGTCATGATTCAAATTTGCTTTTAGAAACTATTATTAGAAAATCAACTAATATTTTCATAAACAATTACTGTAAATTAAAAATGATAACTTATCAGCTGGGCATAATTCAAAACCACGCAAATTGAATACATTAAGGAGATGAGATTGTACAAAATTTTTATCAAAATGTTTTTTGAAAACTTATTGACAATAAAATTACTGTCAGAACTTATTTCTTGTTATTTGAATACTTTATTATAACTACTAATGAAAAGCTACTTTACTAAAGCCTTACTAGCTAAAAAAAACACTTTTTAAAATATAATTTTTTATAAATTCATAATGGATATATTTGATAAATGCATAGCTATAATTTTATTTTTTAGTAACTAATAGAAATGTAAATACAAGAGAGTTGATATATAAACAATCAACTAATAAATGATATAGAAAATAAATAAAAGGTTAGACAAATGCTTATATTGCATCAGTTCATGAAGAATATATGTAGTGCAGCAACTATTTGTGGCCGACTTGTTATGACGTCACAGAAGAGTGTCAAGGCTTTTTTCTATAGGAGGCATTGGTCTATCAGAATGTTATCATTGATTATATACTCTGAATCCATTCTTGAGATTATTTCCAGGATTTCAGCTATGAATAGCTCTCTGTTCAAACAGACTGTTTTTACGACCTTTGCATTGTCCCAATTTATTCTGACATCATTCTCATAGCAAGTTCTAGCTAATGCCGTTGTGACATTGCCATTGGCAACGTCTCTTTTATGTATTGATTAGGGATTGTCCAGTCTCTTATTTAGATTTCTTTTCATTGCTCCTATATATACTTCCCGGCGGTTCTTTGTTATATTGTCAACTGGGATTTCATAAATGGATATAGATGTGCATGGGTCATAAAACAAGATCAATACAGAGAACTATTACAGATTCGTGATAGAACAGCATGAGAAGAATAGCAATAACTTGAAACTCCATAATTCAGCTTTTAAAAAATTTAAAATTGTAAAATTCATTCTTAGCTCGCGGGCCATACAAAAAGAGGCGGCAGGCTATAGTTTGCCAACTCCTGCTATACATCATAGTAATCAATGTCCTTAACAGTTCTTGAAACAATTCTAGAAATAATTTTCTGATAGACTTTTGAAGATATGGATGTATCCTATTAAATATTGTCAATTAATTTTAAATATTCCCTTTAATAATAATTTTTAGTTTCAAAAATAAGAAACACAATTCAAAATCCAGTGAATACGGAAATTTCTTAAATTATTCCAAGCTGTTTCCCATGTAAACATGTCTGTGGGAGGAGACAAAATATACAAATATTGTAATAATTATCCCTAATTGCATTATTGTAGATGTGTTTGATTATGTCTATTATTGAAAATACTAGTTTCTGATTAGGGATTGTCTTTTTCCCAGATTTTGGTAATCTTGGGATTCCAGGATAAAAAATGTTCTTTTCCCGAGATTTTTATAGACGGAATTAAAACTGAATATTTCGCAGCATTTTATTTATTCATATACATATATATATATATAGTAATTTTGAATTCGTTTTGAATTTGTAATTTATATATATATATAAATTACAAATTGAAATGAATTCAAAATTTAATTTTCAAAAAATTAACATTTTCTTTTTAAACCATGACAGACTAATGAGTACTGAGTAGTGTATACATTGTTAAAAAAAACTGATTTGGCAATTGATTAATATGAACATAAGAAACATAGGTAATTTACAATTTTATTGCTGAGTCTAATTCTAAAATTTGGTTAGAAATAGTCCTGCCGTTGGCAGGATTGGCCACGTGGAAACGCTTTGGCTTTCCACTTTGGAGAATCCGGGTTCGAGTCTCAGATCCCACCCTTTGAAAATATTTGTCATGGGGTCCAAGCCAGGCTCATCGATCCTCGTCCTCCACAATCTGACTGACTCCTCTGCAAGGGTGGGCAGCTTGTTGAAGGGCTTGTTTTGCCCCGCCACTTATTCTTCCAGAATGAAGTGTGGCATCATCTGTTGACAAAAAAAAATAGTCCTGCAGTTGAAAAGAACCTTTCAGCTTGGTGTTATAGATTCGAGAGCATCCATTAATTTTATTATATTAGTTATTTTTTCACTAGTTGCCTCAAGGATTTCAAACTCCTTGGATATATTCTTTGCAAGTGTTTGACATTCAGCTTCATTTTGAAGGTCTTTAGAAACACATTCAGTTTGTATAAGAAATACATTCAGTTTGTTTTTTGATTTTACAAGTTTAATTTCTCACAAAGATTTTGTTCACTCTGCTGTCTTCTGCTCTCTTTGTCACCCTTTTGCTCGCAGTCGGAATGCGATGAATCAAATTGCGATGATTCAGAAGAAGAAAACCCAAGACAAATTACCACATGAATTTCAAATGTTCCAAATTACTTAAACAATTTTCATTAACCTAATTACTTGAGTTTTCTCAAACGCTGCAATATATTTATATAATGTGTATGTATTGTGTAAGACTGTAAGTATTGATTATTGAAATTAGTAATTCAGACGGAAAATCCCAGGATAAATCCCACATCCAATCCCAGGACCTGCTAGCCTGTCATTGATTAGGTTTCCTTTTTCTTTTCTCTTAAGGATTTCTAGAGACTCAACTATTATTGGTTGCATGCAGTGTGGGACATTTCTAATTATTCTTGCTTCATTCCAACCCACATCGATGTTATTAGCGTAAGCTTCCTGGGAAAGGGATGTGGACATTCTTGCTTGCCTAATATCTTTTTTATGCTCTTCTATAGGTTTAATCCAGGTACCTGTTTGTAAACTGGACACAGGTGATATCTTTGCCACATACAACTACGAAGCTCTATACCCATCACTTAAGATAGAACTGGTCTGTCTGCACTTTTATAGGGGCAAGATTTACAAGCACTGAAAGGTGTCCCTATAGGAAATCCTATAGCTGATACGTTAGCAGAGATTCTATTAAGACAGTCGGACCAAGCATAAGAACATCAGTCTACAGAAAACCAACGTTCAAACCTATCTTGATTCCAAGTTGATCACAGGATCCGATTAATTACAAAAAGGTGGGCTTTAGAAGTTTGTATAGGAGAGCACTGAGCTATTGTAAGGAACCAGAGGATTTGAAAAAAGAACTTAATTATATAAAAGCAATAGGATTTGAGCATGGTTACTCGACAATGTTCTTATGAAGGATCCTGAAACAAGTAAAAAAGAGCATAGCCACGAACGACAAACAAAGAAAGAATAGTGCAGATAGTAAAGACTTCTTACCGATCCCTTACCATCTAAAGAACTTCAATATAGTAAAGAGAGTAGCCAAGGGTAAAAACAGAAGATTAACACCAGAAAGGTCCACTATGGTCTTTAACACCTTAAGAAACGAAAAGGACCCCCTGAGAGAAACTGAATATAAAGGGGTTTATAAGATTCCGATACAACAACTGGACTTGCAATTAAATTTGGCGTATGTGGGAGTTACAAACAGGAACCTGATTAAACATTTAGAAGAGCATAAAAAAGATATTAGGCAAGCAAGAATGCCCACATCCCTTGCCCAGGAAGCTTACGCTAATAACATCGATGTGGGTTGGAATGAAGCAAGAATAATTAGAAACATCCCACACAGCACGCAGTTGAGTCTCTAGAAATCCTTAAGAGAAAAGAAAAAAAAAACCTAATCAATGACAGGCTAGCACAGGAGTCTTCAGAATCATGGAAGTACGCCATGAGTAAAGACGTAAGCTAACAAAGATGCCTCACTAAGACCCTACATAATAGCACATCACGTACTATGAAGATGCACTTGTAGAAGGACAATTCTAAGCAATTTGAGAACTGAGTTATTTTATATCGTTATTTAAATATTTATTTCATATACTAATATTTTTAAGTTTATTACTGTTTATATTATTTTTCCTATACTATATTTATGTAATCTTATAGAAAAATGTTGCCTATGTAATCAATACGTAATCAGTAATAATCAATACATAATCAGTAACGTATTTATATGTTGTCATAGTAGAATTAATTTGAATTCATAGAACAAGAAGCATTCCTCTTAACTTCAAAAGTTAACTAAAAGAACGCTTGTAAGCATTTGATTTCGATTTCCGTTGTAGTGTGCCTGATGATGATTCTTTGAATCGAAAACGTTAGCATGAAGTGCTGTTTCCTAGTTATTTAGGTAATTGTTTATCATTGTATTTGGGCTTCGGTTGTTAATGAAAATAAGCAAATAGAAACTTACTATTATGTTTTACTATTGATTGAAAACTTGTATGTAATTATAATTGCATTAGAAAAATATGTAAAATTGGGTTTTACAGGCCCCCAGAAGTCGGGGTCCTGGACGTGTGCCTGGTGCACCCGCCGTTAAATCCGCCTCTGGATACGCAACTTTTTTACACCTGCAACCCCCCATACTATGATTGAAATTTTACATGACCCATTATTTGTTAGCATCCTGTTATAAGCCTGCATTGTTTGTTAGCATCCTATTATAAGCATATAAGGATGGTGATAATAGAAGTTGTTTTACCATATACAAATTCATATCTTTATAGTATATTTCAGTACATATGATTTGATATAAGATTTTTGAAAAACTGTATATTAACAAAAAAATTATGATACATTAAAAATTTTTAAATAAAATTAATGTGATGGCTATTTTTCCATGGAATTCATAATTCCTTCCATGTTAGGTTTATTATTTGAGTAGGAAAGCCGAATTTCTAATAAATTATAACTTCTACATGAAAATGAGAAACAGGGTTTCAAAATATTTAATTGCAAAACTTGTGACAAAAAATTTGATAAATATATAATAATACTTGGTTCTTAGTAAATCTGTTGATTTGTAACAATTATAAATTTTTTAGCTTTTTTTAGAAAATGTATACATTCAGGAACATAGTATCATGTATCAGCATTAACAGGATACTTGTTGTTGTTGTTGTTGGGTAAAGATGTAGAGGGTGTACTCATTGGTTTAACTCTTGAAGGATGAAGAGAGAAGAATTCAGGAAAGTTAAGGAAAGACTTAAAGTCCTGTCATGAGGAGTGTGATAGGTCACTAGGGAAAAGAGAGGAGGAGAGCAACCAAGACCCCACGGAACCTGAGATCTTGCATCGGAAAATAATTAAAAACAAAAACAAATACAAAAACTTCCATCTTGGAAGTAAACAAAAATAAAACAAAACAAAAAGAGAAAAATGAGTAAATAAACAAAAAAAACAAAGAAAAATTTGTACAAAAATAAAATTGCCCGACAGTCAATTAACGTTGCAGCTTTGAAGGCTGAACTGTGAGGTCACTGCTGGAAAAAATTTGTACAAAAATAAAATTGCCCGACAGTCAATTAACGTTGCAGCCTTGAAGGCTGAACTGTGAGGTCACTGCTGGAAAAATTGTGAGGATGCACTGGTGGAGCAAGGATGAAAAGCAAGTCCAAGTTGACAGGTGACTGGAACACTGAGACACCAACTTCAGTTGGGATGGCCTGGTTAGTCCTGGGTTGTAGACGAATGAGTGGCTGATGACCAGTCCAAAGCTTTGATCGTTGAACTCACGAGAAAATTAGTCTCCAAAAAAGAATCCCAAATACGGTCAGGGTAGAGCTGGAAATGGTGACACTGGCCACACCGGTGGGAAAACGGGAAATCATTGGTGAAAAACACAGAAGTACAATGATGATGACACCACTACACTGGCAAAACAGGTGAAAGCACAAGCACCAAAAAACACTGGGAAAAAAGGAAGTAGGATGCTGAAAACAGAAGAACAAGCAGAGACACTGATAATGCCAACAGGTGAACAGGAGATCACTGGTGAAGACACAATACAAAGGTCATTGATGAGAACTTGGGGATTGTCTTTTTCTCGGATTTTGGTAATCCCAGGATTCAAGGATAAAAAGTGTTCTTTTCCCGGGGATTTCACAAGATTTTTGTAAGTGGAAATAAAACTAAATATTTCACAGCATTTTATTTATTCAATTTGTAATTTATATATATATGTATATATAAATTACAAATTGAAACAAATTCAAAAGTTACTTTTCAGAAAATTAACATTTTCTTTTTAAACCATGACAGGACAGACTAGTGAGTAATGACTACATTGTTAAAAATATTTATTTAACTTTAGTTTATTTTGAGACTGATTTGGCAGTTGATATTTAATATGAACGTAAGAAAAACAAGCAATTTACATTTTTATTGAGTCTAATTCTAAGTTTGGCTATAAATAGTCCTGCAGCCAAAAAATACCTTTCAACTTCTACAGTTGTTGGTGATATAGATTCAAGAGCTCCATTAATTTTATTACATTTGTTGTTTTTTCTCCAGTTATCTCAAAGATTTCAAACTTCTTGTATATATTCCTTGCAAGTGATTGACCTTCAGCTTCATTTTGATGGTTTTTTAGAAACACATTCAGTTCGTTTTTTGATGTGGCCCACCAGTTTCTCACAAAAGTCTGCTCAGTCTGCTGTCTTTCACTCTCAGTGTCACCCTCTTCCTCGCAGTCAGAATGTGACAAATCAGATTGTGATGATTCAGAAGAAGAAAACCCAAGACGAGTTACCTTGCATATTTCAAATGTTCCAAATTATTTAAACAATTTTCATTAACCTAATTACTCGAGGTTTCTCGAATGCTGCAATATATACAGGTGCCTACCGCTTTATAAAATCACTTCTGTCCGAATCGTTTTGATTTTATTAACTGGCTCATTTTAAAAAACGGCAAGCTAAAATTTTGCACCTTTTTCAAAATCCAATTTACAGACAACATAATTAAAACAAGACTTATAAAATACGATATACAGTAGAAGCCACTTATTACGATCTATTTGATAACAATAACCAATTGATAACATTAAGCAGTGCATGTCAAAAAAGCATAATTTTTAATTTTTTTAATTATATAGTATAATACTGTACTTTGCTGTTATATGCAGTGTAATCTCGATTCATCGTTTCATTGGGACTCCCGAAAAAACTATGGATCCGAGAAAATGATAGATGCAGGGATATAAAAAAATAAAAATAAATAAAAATTAGATTAAAAGATTGCATTCGTTCTAATTCGCGACCTTGCAACATTTCTGATTCCTCCTGAAAACTGGAGGTATATGATCTGCAACTGAACCCAAATACTCAAAAATAATAAGTGATTGTTTTATCAGTTATGTTATGATTAGGCTAAGCCGCCATATCTCGCTAGAGATATACTGTATCTGGCGGCGGCCACTTATAGAGCACATCACAGGCTAGCTAACACCCATGATGGGGTTCAACGAGCCGGTCCCGGACCTCTCCTGAAAAACTGGAGGTGTGGAACCCAGATTTGATCTCGGATCCTTCAGGGTGGTAAGCCACAGCTTTACCACGCGGCTATCCGGCCGACGATTGCTTTATCATGGATCTGCGGTATATCTCGCTAGATATACTGTATCTGGCGGCGGCCACTTATAGAGCACATCACAGGCTAGCTAACACCCATGATGGGGTTCAACGAGCCGGTCCCGGACCTCTCCTGAAAAACTGGAGGTGTGGAACCCAGATTTGATCTCGGATCCTTCAGGGTGGTAAGCCACAGCTTTACCACGCGGCTATCCGGCCAACGATTGCTTTATCATGGATCTGCGGACTGTTTTTTTTGTCAACAGATGACGCCACTTTCCATTCAGGTAGAATACTATGTGGCGGGGCGAAACAAGCCCTTCCACAGGCTGCCCACCCCTGCGGAGGGGTCAGCCGGATTGTGGAAGACGGGGATCGACGGGCCGGGCCCGGACCCCATGATAAATATTTTCAAGGGGTGGGACCCGAGACTCGAACCCGGGTCCTCCAGAGTGGAAAGCCGAAGCGTTTCCACGCGGCCAATCCGGCCGACTCCGCGGACTGTTAATAATTAGTAATCAGCTAGATTGGAAAGTGATATTTAAAAAGCCAGGGCAATTAAAGAATGAAGTTTTTAAGATTTTCTACCGCTTAATTCACGGAAGTAATGTAATCGATGGATAATTAAAAACTCGATCAAAAGCAGGCCAGAGCTATGACAGTATCCAGAGCCGGCCCAAGACACGATGCAAATGATGCACATTGTCAGTGCGTCACTGTATGGAAGCGCCTTATAAGATTATTTAGCCACTATTGTCTTTAAAAATATATAGGGGGCGCTATAAAAGAACTTTGCAGTAGGGCGCCGACTACCCTAGGGCCGGCTCTGACAGTATCCACAGTTGCATATTTTTTTTTTTTTTGTTAACAGATGACGACACTTTCCCGTCAGGGAGAATACTAAGTGACGGGGCGAAACAAGCCCTTCCACAGGCTGCCCACCCCTGCGGAGGGGTCAGCCGGATTGTGGAGGACGGGGATCGACGGGCCACAGTTGCATTGGGATACTGTCAGAGCCCAATAAAGTATAATCACCAGCATTGGGGATAATCAGCCCTGGGCTTGAACATGCCATAAAAATGAGAAATGGGATTCGGGATTCGATCTCATCTAGGAATAGAAGGCTATCTCCCTTCCTTGCAGTCAGTCAACTGATTATGGTGAAATGAATTTTAACTTTATATATTTTTAATTTATTTCAATTTCTTTAAACTATATATTCTATCATCTTATAAATTATTGTTAATTTTTCAATAGCTCTGTTTGATAATAATCCAAATATGGAACATCATGGTAAATCTCTAATAATAATATTATAACTTTATAAACCAATACCAACGATCTAAATTGGCCAATACTCAATGTGTAAGTTTTAATTTCGGTTTAACAAAATCGATACTTTATTTTTAAACTCTTATTTATAAATTTTGATATGTTGCATTTGTTATTTTATCCATAAGTATTGTCAGAATTAATGACGAAGTCTAAACATTTGTTAAAAGTTATATGACTGGAAAAAATAAACTCGTTTTAATTGAATATATTATCATTGATCTGTAACTATATTATTAAGTTTCAATCAAGCAATTAGTATAGGTTGGATGGTCTTATTATTTATATTAATGTAATTATTGATACAAAACGAAAACAATAGATATTATAAATATTTCAAAAATACAGGGCTTGTTAATCATTACAGATAATGAACTTTTTAAATACCACTTTCTAATCTCGCAGATTACTAAGTGGCGAGGTCGCACCATTACAGACTATCCATTTCTATAGAGGTTAGGTTAGGTTAATTAGATTACGCCGCCATATCCTCATGGGATATACTGTATCTGGCGGCGGCCACTTGTAGAGCCCATTACAGGCTGGCCAACACCCGTGATGGGGTCAACCGAATGGTTGAAGGATGGGGTTCAACGGGCCGGGCCCGGACCCCTCCTGAAAAACTGGAGGTGTGGGACCCGGATTTGAACCCGGATCCTCCAGGGTGGTAAGCCAAAGCTTTACCACGCGGCCATCCGGCCGACTTTCTGTAGAGGACCAGCTAGACTTTGGAGGATAGGGAATCGATAGGCCAAGCCAGATTGGATCCATTTAAATTTTAAAATATGGTACTAGAATTCTTTTACAGGTGCTTTGGATCGAAAAGTGGAGGTTTTCAAGTGGCCAGTTAATTATTTATTTGAGTTTTTTAGAGATTACTATGATAATTAAGCCAATACAAACTATAGGAATATAAATATTGGAAGGTTTCTGAAGAGAGTCAAATTCTGCATTTTCTAAAAACTATTGACCATGTGGTAAAACAGTGAATCTTGGATACTCCAAGTGGCAACAGCTTATCACTTGGAAGATCCAGAGTTCAATTCCGAGTTCCAAATCATTAATTTTTCAGAAGTTCAGGACCATCCTGATGAATCTCAAGCATCAATCTTGTGGCCAACGTTATTATGTGTGTTGGCCAGCCTGTAATAGTTGTGAAAATGGTCACTGTCAGATACAGTATATCCAATGTGAGATATAGTAACTTAACTAATCTAACTTAGGAAATTGTCCTCCACATTCCGGCTGATCCCTTTGTAGGAGTGGGCAGCCTGTGGAAGGGCTTGTTTCACCCAGCCACATACCGTGTGTTCCTAAATTCATCGATGACTTCACCGGTGAAAGAAATTAGTTCCTAAATCCACCGGTGCAATCCATCGGCAGCGTTCCAAAATCTGACTTCTGCTCATCGGTGTCGCATCAATCTCACCAACTAGAAATGCTGGTGCTGAGTGGTGAGTGAATATGGCGGCTCACTTAAACAGACTGACAAGTGAGTTTGTCACTTGGAAATTTTTCGATTGAAATAGATGTTGAAGAGGAAACATATAATAAGCTTTTGACAAGTTATTCGTATTTAAGAAATGATTAACAGATTGACGATATTTAATCTATTTTTATTTTCATGTAAATATTCCTGAATACATATAAAGTTGATATATACGTATATAAATATAGGATAATATTTCCAAGATTTAATTTTGCAAAATTATAAAAGTAATATGAATGTAACTTTCTTTTCTTTTTTATTTAGATAACAATTATAAAAATGCATATATTGATATATTAGAAAAAATAACATACAGAAAAAAAAATATCATCAAAAGTATATGCAGACATTTCATGAAGGTAAAACAAGATTTTGAAAACAATTGATATGCCAATCCATTAGAATTTAAATATAAATATCCAAGATAATATTATGAGCTGGTTAATTAACTCTTATTTTTATATTTGATTTATTTTTCAAGAAGGTAAGAATGTTCAAATAAATGAACAAACATTTATATTTTGTACAATTTTATTCACTTCAATAAAAATGTGTATATCGAAATTTGGATTTAGCTGCAGTTTCAATTTCAAATAAGTATATATTGAAGAAAAACAAAAAATTATTGTTTATTTAAGTACAAAAAATAATGTTTATTTAAATATCAAATACAAAATTTTAGTCTCGTTATTTTTTACATATAATTTAAAATTTCGTTACGTTTATTAAAAAAAAATATAGCCTCTTATTATAATCAGCTATCTGATTTGAATATCGGAAAGAAAATATTTCTTCTGTAAGTTCAGCCATGTTATTTCTCATAAAACACGTTCCACAAATAATGTCAATCGGTACTTATCGTGACGTCATCAGTCTTTCACCGATGGATGTATAGTTGGTGAATTTAGGAAAACACGGATAGTGTTCTATCAGAATGAAGTGTGGCGTCATCTGTTGACAAAAAAAAACCTAGAAAATTATCATCCAGACAGTTGTGGTGAAAGCATGCTATGTTTTTCCTCAGAGGATCCGGGTTCAATTTCCGGGTCATATCTCCAGATTTTTTAGGATAAGTCCGGACCTGGACCGTTCTCACTTGACGGTTGACCCTATGAGAGGTATGGGCGGCCCATGGTAGGCATGGAATGGCCCGCCACTTAATATCACCTGATGGAAAGCGGCATTAAACTACATAGAGGGAAAAACTAACCTTACTTCTAAAATCTTTGTTTTTTAAAAAAATAAGTTGTATTCTAATTAATGAATAAAAATATAACTTTTTTGCATATTTTACGCCGTTTTCCAATCAGGGAGATTACTAAGGGGAAGGGCCACTTCCAACCACGAGTTGCACCCATACCCGTGGAGGGGGGCCGATGGCAAGGACGGGGATCGCCAGGCCGGACCCAGCACTCCGAAAAAACCGAAAACCAGACCCGGGATGCGAACCCGGGTCCTCCTGCGTGGCACGCCGATAGCGTTAACACTCGGCCATCGGCCCCAAATAAAAATATAATTAATTCCTTTCTGTTAAATTTACATAAATACCCATATGCAGATCCGGGATAGAGGCACTGGGAACATGTACTCCCAGTTATGATTTTTTGAGAATATATGCTAATTGTTTAAATTATTAGCAATATAATTATTTGTATAATATTGCCTTTCCTGTCATTTTTTCTGGATCTCTCTGAAAAACCTCTCATTTATATTAATATATAACAGGGGTGGCCAAATTGCGGCTCTTTGGTACCTTCAATGTGGCTCCATACAATGAAAGTCAATAGTAAATAATAAGCAATTACTTATTTAAGTTAAACAAATTACAGATACAGTATATATATCATATATTTTATTTTATTTTTTATTTTATACTTTGGGAAAGATGATGTTTTTGGAGAGAGAGGAGGAATTCTAACTGCTGTCAAGACAGATCTGTTTTTGTTTAAGTTATACTGTACTTGTCCGGGTGAGACGTCACACACACACTCTTGCTTGCTTGGTGCGGGGAAGGAGGTCTCTTTTGTGTCTTCTGTAGAATATTGTAGTTTTGATAGAATAAATCCAAAGTAACCAATTTTGTGTGTCATTTTTATTAAAATCTACAATCCACAGAATACGACATATATATATATATATATTGTAAAAAGTAGTATGCAACTATACGAAATAAATGCATCTGAAATAAACAATTTTTGAAATGATTATTAAGATTACTCAAAAAACTGATGATGATCTCATTGATCCAGAAAGAAAATGCGGCTCTCGAGTATTTGAGATTCTCCTATATGGCTCGTAGTGACATGAAGTTTGGCCACCCCTGATATATAAAATAAAATCATAATTAGATATTCAATTCTGTATAAAAAATTATTCTTTTTATTTTTTTTTATAAGTTTAAAATATAAGCTCACATTATAGAAACAAGAAAATAAATAACGATCATTTCTTTTACGAATTATAAAACTAATTTTAATTAATAATTGCATCGTAATTGAAGAAATGTCATAAAAAAAGTACAAATTAGCGGAAATCATAAAAAGCAAGTAAAAATTATTGCATAATATAGGTGTTTTTTACTAGCAAAAAATCTGAGATTATGATATTATAACCAGAATAATTATTTTATTTAAATATAATTTTTTGTTATTGAATTTTACACCTGTATATGAAGAATGGATTTCAGCATCTATTTATTGTTTTATTATTATTTAAATTATGATAGCTTTTAAAAAATTTGCAATGCCCTGTTTAAAATATTTGAAACTTGTGAAAATAAAAAGTTATTTCCATTATAAATTTAAAATGTATAACCTTCGTAACGGAAGAAGAAATTTAAAACGTGTAGGTGGCTCTGCAGTAGTTGTAAACATCTGTCTTGTGATTTTGATGTAGTTCTTGGGGCGGTGTTGATTGTTAAAAGCCATTTCTAAGATATTTTTACTCGAGTTTTCTTTGAAATTATATTATAAAAATGTTTCGAAGTGCAGAGATGAAATTATGCCAACTTTATCTTCAAAATGAATCTGCCTATTGTTGTATTTCAGAATTGGGAGAATTAGGATTAGTCCAATTCAGAGATGTGAGTAGCAAATTTGTTTCTCTCATAAATGATGTAAACATTATACTGTAATCTGTCTTAATATAATATATAAAATATAGTATAAGTAATGTGAAAAATAATTTCTGTGATGCATATAAAAATTTCATTGCCAAATCTACTTAAATACAATCTTTAATTAAAATTGAAGACGGTACAATTGTGCCCTTAATGCAGCACGGCAAAAGTGGTACCGATGTTCCAACACGAAAGGATCGTTTTGACGGTTCACACATAGATTTTTGCGAGTAAGTACCAGTAAGGCTTCGTTTTCTCGAAAGGATCGTTGGAGCGAAACGAAATCAACGAAATTTCGGTTCACACGCAGATTTTTGCGAGTAAGTAACAGTAAGGCTTCGTTTGCTCGGCCTGGCTACCGCCAGGCCTACGCAGGCAGCGGCAGGCCATCCGGCCTGCTTAGACCTATAAGTACTAACCTATAACCTATTTTAATAATTTCTAGTTTTAAATTTTTAGAATGTTTATTTTGGAAATTTGAGAGGTCGACGGGATAATCCCAAAATACCAAATACGTTTAGTCGCGACAGCAAAATGAAACAATTAAGAAGTGGAGAAAATAATAGTGCCGAGAAGTGCAGTGCTACTATTACAAGCAGGCGTAACGATCGCACGTCATTGCACGCGCTGGGACGGTGCACATGTGACACAAAGTCTGTGCGCATGCGCGGTCAGATACAACCAACGTAACATCTGCGCAAGCGCCAGAATAGCACAGATTATCCGCTTAAATATATCCTCCGAACACTTCCCAGTAGAATGGTTTGGTAGCGTAGTGGAGCAAGCAATAGATAGATACCGCAGCTAAGTAGTGAAGTTTACAGGCTCCAAACGGGACGGTGACAGGGTGTGAACTCATAGATGAGAGAAAGGGTTTACAGGCGAGAAGTTAAGGAGGGGGACTAGTGGAAGAGGAAAGACATTGGTAGGTAGTGTAGGGGGGGAGTTAAAGAAGTGAGATTATAAAAATTTTTGAATATTTTTTTAGCCGCTAATAGATGGCGCCACGCATAACAGGCGTGCGCCAGTGGTGCAACAAATAGCGCGCGCGAGCGACGCCAGTGAACTTTCGGCCTCTGTAACTCGTAAACGTCTGACCTTTGACCCCTAGTCGACTAGGGATTTTTTGTGTGTTTCGACCCCCCTATCGAACGGTACCACTTTTGCTGTGCTGCATTAAGGGCACAATTGTACTATATAGATGAGTTGCATTCTTGAACTGTAGATGTAACTTTTTATACATAATTTAATAATTTTAAATCTAAAGTATGGGTATCATCTCATTTCAAATGGAAATTTTTACATTAATATAGTATATACTAAGTGACTATTTGAATAATAATTTGGAGAGATTCAAATTAACATAAAATTTTTTTCTAAAATTTCTCTATTCTGTAGCAGCTATACATTTTAATAAAAATCAAGACAGAAAATTATAGTATAATAGAACATAATGTAAAAGAACTACATAGATGTAGTGCGTATTTAACATACAAATAAACTAGCTTAATGTTATATAAAGAGAATAGTGAGAAAATAAGATAAAAGTAACAAAAAACAAGTTGATGTGAGATGAAACAAGTACAGTCGATTCTCGGTATTTGCAGATTCCCTATTCGCGTATTCGACTATTCATGAAAATGTATTTGTAATCACAAATCTGATTTTTGTGGCACTTTCGAGCTTATTCGCGGATTCTTGCTGAGCAGCAAAAATATTGTTATAAATATTACTCTTACTTGTAGTCTGTGTCGTTCTGCCTGAAAAGTCTATTACCTATCCTTGCTCACTCCACAGATCGCACGTAGACCAAAAGCCTGTTCTTATCTGCAGGTCCCATAGAATAATGTGATCCTATTCTTAAATGCAGCCTTAAATTTAGGTGCTCAACTTCCTATGCATTTATTCCTTATGCTGGCTAAAAGTAATGCAGACAAGGCATACACAGTTTTTAATGCAATTCAGGAAGACAATGTTTCAGCTGCCACATCAAACAACTACCCATCAAAACTAAGATTTTATTTACTACAAAGTTAATGTTTTAAAAAATTAAATAAATAGTACTGTAAACTGCATATATTGTAATTATTCGTAAGTACTTAATACACATTAAATAAGGTGTCTTTAAACAGAAAAACATAGATAAAGCAAGGATGAAAATGTTGAGAAGAAATGTTTGCAGAACCTAACTCTATATTTCCCATAAGCACAATGGTTTAGTATTCGTGAAGAATTTCTGGAACGTAACTATCATGAATAATTAGAATCCACTGTATAATACAAACAAGCCATATCTTAGTGAATGATAAGATAGTAAAATATTTATATGAATTAGTGTCTGTTAATATGGTCTGAGAGTGAGAGAGAGAGAGCCATGGCACTGATATTGCTTCTGGAATAACTTTGTTAATGATGTAATGATTTTTGCATGCTTTATAATCTGAAATGTTTCTGCCATTCTAATTTTTCTGCTATGTTGGATGTCTGCAAGTAATTTGACTTTTTATGTTCTTCTAACCTAAAGTCTTAATTTCAGTGTATTACCTTCAGTGTACTCTTCAATTCTATTATAATCCTTGTTATAAACTAGAATGCAGTATACTCCTTTATGAATACCTACTAGCAGTATATCTTTATCTTTTCTAAATAAGTTGATATATGTTGTTTTGCCTTGAATATGAGAGGAGAGCATTAGTATCTTCAGGGCCACCAAGAGAAATTTTTGGGCCCATGACAAGTCTGTGGTCTGAGCCCCACTTAAAAAAGTGCATCACTTTGGTTCAAGTCATATAAAACATTAAGCATTTATTTAAAAAAGGCAAACAATAAATTTTCAAAACCATACATTACATACTATGTTATATATAAAAAAGTTTATTTTGGTATGTCTGCTTTAGGTGCTCTGTTGATAGTCTGCAAACTATCAGACACATTATGTAACACTTCAGGCCCTATGGTCAGGCCCATGACAAAAGTCACGGATGTCACCCCCTCTTGGCGGCTCAAAGTATCTTTTCTTAATTTTCTTTTAATAAATTTAAAAATGAGTCATAATCTATAGATTTAGATTATGATAGATTAGAGTTTTTTTTAAAAGTGATATATGATACTTGTATTTGGCATTGTACCAGGGTAAAGATGCTTTGGAGGAATAGAAGCCAAACAATGAGCATCACTTTATTTGTTGAATATTGGTTTTTGGAGTGCTTTGAGCCGATTCATCTCTTCTGCTCCATGATTGCTTGTGTTCAACATTGTTGTAAACAATCCATTTTTCATCACTAGTTCTGATTTGCTTCAGAAAGGGATCATTCTCTTCATGTTTGAGCAGCAAATCACAGATGTTGATGCGATGGAACAATTCTTTCTTTGAGAACACGTAAAACCCAAATATAAATGTTTCAACTGGTCGTGAACTGTTAAATTCAATAAATTCAATCTTGTAGCAATTTCTCATTTTGTTATTCAGCGGTTTGCTTCAACCAATACCTTTATTTTTTCATCATCAGCTTCAAGTAACTTTCCCACACATGGTGCATCTTTAACATCAAAATTGTCAGAATGAAATTTTGCAAACCAGTTTTGGTAACATCAAAATTGTCAAAATGAAATTTTGCAAACCAGTTTTGGTACTAAATTGTCAGAATGAAATTTTGCAAACCAGTTTTGGCACTGGCATTCTAATAACACATCTTTTCCCTATACTTTACATAACTTTTTTTTTCTTGAACAGCATTTTTACTTTTTCAATAATAAAAAAGCAAAACATGCTGGAAATCTCCATTTTATTTTCCATTTTTAATAGAACACCAAAATCTTCATTTTATTTTCCATTTTTGATAGGACACCAAAAAAAAAAACAACTGCACAGAATCAAAAAAAAATTTTTATAAATATACCTTGAAATGTCGGCTGTCGAAATTCATAATGACAATACGGCTTAGAATGAAATTGGCAGGTAAAATATGTGGAGCCTGCAGGACGAGTCAGGTACAGGCTTAAGCCTTAAATGCCTTAGTCAGGATTTCTGACACCAGTTGGGTTAGAATGTGTCCCAACAACACAGTTTGATTCTGGCCGAAAAACGCGGTTGTGGCATGAGTATGGACGGAGCAGGAGAGCCAGTAGACACAAGTCACACAACTCAAATTAACATTAACAATAAACATTTAATGAGAAAGATTCCTGTACATTTAAAAATGTACAGGAATCTTTAATTTAAAATTAATGTTTAAAAATTTAAAAACTTTTTTACATTATCGTACATGTTAACAGTTTAACACAGTGGTGGAAGGATAAATACCTTGTCATTGAATTCTTGACGTTGATAAGACGATGGTCTAAGGCGACTAATAATGTCGATGTTGAAGTTTCAGAATATTGTAAAACTGTTTGATGAAACAGGTGGACAAACTTGGTTGCGAGGGAGAGACGAACTTGGAGATCGGCGTCGTTGGATGGGACGAAAAGGAAGATAGAGACGAGAATCATGGATAACCAGGAAAGACCTCGACCCTTTGTTCAGTGGGTTCTTATATCGTTATATTATTTCCTCCATCAGTCCAAAGGCAGGCAGTCTTGCTCCAAGGTGACCATTCTTGGCCCGGGTTTCTCTCTTGGACCTTATCTAGACCTGATAATTCAAGTCATAAATCCATAATTGTCACCCTAATAACGATTGTTTCTGATGTGGTTTTTGGCACAGTCCCCTTATCTTCGTATTTTATGATAACTATGATTGTTCTTGTTCTTAATTATCATCTTTTGTACATGATGTTTTTCACTAGTAACATTTACAAGTGATATTAATTATGATGACTAATGTAAACTTCTTACTTTAGTTAATAAAAATACAACTCAAAAGCCAAATAGTATTATTATTATTTATTTTGATCTATAATGGAGAATATTGTACGAACGTTTACCGCAAACCGACCTACTCTCTGATCTTTATTGAATTCAACCATCTGTTCAACGTAGAAGGAGAGGATGTTGATTGTTGTACCCAACTTGGAATATGATTCTGTAGGACAGATTTGTAGCGACGGTGACCTTTGAGATTTGTTTTACTTAAAGGTCTTATCAGCGGCTTGGGGGCGGACCATATGTCGTTTTACTGCGGATTTGTTTTGGGTATCCATTTCTTATGTTCTAGGTTTCCTATATGGAAAATCATCAAGAACTAGAGCAGTAGTAAGAAAATTCTTATATCAAAAATAATTTATTATTTATAATAATAATAATAATAATACAAAGCTCTATAACTGATGAATGAACACTTATTGAACTTTACACTGTATATTATGCAATCATTAAGCGAAAAAGTGAAGTGAAATGATTTACACTTAATCTGTTGCCAATTCCAGTTTATGGAAAATCACGAAGAACTAGAGCAATAGTAAGAAAATTCTTATATAATCACCAGATCTGGCAACAGTAAGGCCGCACCCAGCTGTATTTTCACTCAGATTTCTGAAAATGTTATTGCCGATAATTACCATTTACAGTAATTATCACTGCTTTTATTGTTTTACACTCTCCCGTTTTCTGTGATTCTCATGGACTAATCGAACACCTTCATAAACACATCAGTTTACCACTTGCTACTATATAAAAGTTGAAATATAAAAGCACTATTTGCAAGGTGAAAATAGTTTTATTTGCATATAACGTTTTCGGACGTATTCCGTCCCTCTTCAGTATGGCTAACTATAGTAAACACTAGTTACATAACATACTATTCCAAACGTTATCCCAAACTGGAATATACATCATTTAGAACAGTATTCAAAATCATTTTTTAAATCATTTTTAGAACGTATTCGTGCTAACAACATTTTTGTTACCTTATTCTACAATTTAAATTTTGATAGAATTACGATTTAAAGTTTAAAATATATTATGTAATCATTCTACAATTGGAATACCGAAGAACTGGTGAACTTTGAATTAAAAATTCAATTAGAAAAGCGATTTGTTTTTGTTTTTTTTTTACCTGCAATGAATGATTTTTATAAGCGGCGATGCTGATTTTATTACCCAAAATTTTTCAATTGTATTGCATTGATTTGAATCCGTTCCTAAAGATTTGATTTTATAAAGCGGCGGGCACTGTATATATAATGTGTGTGTTGTGTAAGACTAAGTATTGATTATTGAAGTTAGTAATTCAGACTGAGTAATCCCAGGATAAATCCCTCAGCCAAAATCAACCGGGATCTCGGGATTCCAGGATCCTGGGAAACAAACCCTAGTGTAAACCCAAATGAGAATGGAGACTCTGGCAACAGGTAGTAGTTTGAGTTCCTTGTTTTCACTGGAAAGACATAAAAACAACTGAACACAGTTGAAAGTCAACATCATGGCCGTAGGAAGCAACATCATGCTGATAGGTGGGGAAGCACAAAGCAGAAGACTATGTAGACTCTAATTCCACCAAAAAAAGAAGGGGGAACCAGAGTGGAGGGCCCCCATCTCATTAAGGAAGCAGCTGAGTGAGTTCAATAATTTTTTGTTGTCGAGAAAAGCATTAACCTTGCGGGGCCAATTGTAATCTGCAAGCAGGGCAGCCCTTTCAAGAGGAATTCTTTGAGAATTAAATTTTGAACAGTTCAATAAGTAATGGTGGACGTCTTGCACCTCTTCATGGTTGCAGTCACACTTGTTGTCATCACTAAGGTTAAATCTGTAGAGGTAATCTCTAAAATTTCCATGACCATTGATAACTTGCGTTAAAAGAAAATTGAGTTGAAATTCTTTGATTTTAAGGAAATCATTGATCGAAGGTAAGAATTTATAGGTGTGTCTTCCCATTTCTACTGCAGTCCATTCTATTTGCCAGTCATAGATTGTTTCCTTGTTTATGGTGGATTTGATGTAAGAAATGGGGATCTTGTTGAAACTGATGGGAATTTGATTTGTGGTTACTTTCTTCGCCAAAACGTCCGCCTTTTCATTACCAAAAATGTTGCTATGACCTTTAAACCAATAGAAATGAACGCTGATATTCTTATTGATTTCTAGATAGAGTTCTCTGATATTATTTGCTATAGAAGAGTGGCTTTTAAGATTGCAGATCATATGGAGTGCTGCGCTGCTATCTGAGAAAATCTTAATATTGAAAAATTTATTACTACTAAACTTATTTTTGAAAGTTGACAAACTTTTGTAAATGGCGAATAGTTCCGCCTGAGTGATGATGCAGAAATTCTCAAGTTTATATTGTCCTAAACTTTATGGAAAAAACCTCTTACTTTACGTTAAAATTATTCACAGCACTTAAGCAAGGAACAATCCAACTTTAATCTGGTAAAACATTTTCGGACTGCATTACAGCCCTCCTCAGTACTTGCCTCTCCGAACACAAGTTTAAAAATACAATTCTTTATTTGTATTTTTAAACTTGTGTTCGGAGAGGCAAGTACTGAGGAGGGACTGTAGTGTAGTCCGAAAACGTTTTACCAAATTAAAGTTGGATTGTTCCTTGCTTAAGTGCTGTGAATAATTTCGTATTTTATATTGTCCTTGGTGTATGATTCTATTGTTTTCTAGAAAGACAACCCCAGCCCCAACCCCATCCCTACTTTTCAAACCATCAGTATAAATGCAAAGAGTCGAAGGCGAGATGACATCAACGGGTTTCCACTTGATCATTATATTGTTTTTAGGGTGGAGATCTTTGATAGGAGAGTAATCTAAAGTAAATTTTTTGACCATGGCAATAAGTGTTTGGATATTCCTAGGTTGGGTTTGTTCATTTAGCTGAGAATGTAGATTAGAGATGTTCAAGAAATCATATTCCAAAAATAAGGATCTTATTTTGAGATGAATAGGAGTAATACGGGCCTCCACCAGTAAGGCGCTAGTCTGCGCTATTCTATATGATTTACAGATTGCAATAGCGGCCTGCTTTGAACCAAAAGAAGTTTTCTCATTTTATGAAATTTGTGGACATCCTCCCCAGATTGCAGCACCATAAGTAAGAATTGGAGCGATAGCTGCAGTGTACATTATTCTCAGTGCCGTTGGACTGAAGCCCCAAGAGTTACCCGACACCGCTCTAAAGACATGAAAAACTTTCTTTACCCTATCACAAATAAATTGAATGTGGGGTGTCCAGTTAAGTCTTTCATCAAGAAAGATGCCCAAGTACTTTAAATTTTTAACAGATTTTATGTGATTACCATTGATGTTAATAGTCAAGCTTCTCTTCAATGTGCTCTTTTTACCAATGACTAAACAAAAACATTTCTGGTAGTTAATTTTGAGTTCCTTGTTTTCTGCCTAATTAGCAATTTGTTGTAGAATATCGTTAATAATTACTTGTAAATGATCTCTGTTCTGACTTCTGACCAGGAGGACTCTGTCTTTGGCAAATCTTTGAAGTTTAACTTAAGGAGGAAAGTTAATAGCTTGATTGAGGAGATCATTGTATGTAATGTTCCACAATGTTGGCTCCTCACATGATCCCTGTGGACAACCTCTGCTTATTGTTACAAGAGATTGTGCTGTTAAGAGTGTAACAAGCAAAACAGTATCATTCAGGAAATTGTTAATAAGTCTGTATAAATTTCTTGCATTTTTCTTCTTTGAGTGCTTTAAGAATAGAAGGGTGCCAAAGTCTGTCGAATGCACCCTTGAAATCTAAGCTCACTATTGCTGTATGTTTGTCAGTTTAATAAGTCTGTATAAATTTCTTGGACATTTTTCTTCTTTGAGTGCTTTAAGGATAGAAGGGTGCCAAATTCTATCGAATGTGCCCTTGAAGTCTAAGCTCACTATTGCCGTACGTTTGTCAACTAGTTTCGATTCTCTGATAAAATTTAGGAGATTGTCAATTGCCATGATAGTGCTTCTATTTTTACGAAAGCCAAATTGGTTAATGTAGAAGTTTCGATTCTCTGATAAAATTTATGAGATTGTCAATTGCCATGATAGTGCTTCTATTTTTATGGAAGCCGAATTGGTTAATGTAGAAATTTTTGTCTTCCAAAAACCAATTGATTCTTTTATTCAGAAGCTTGTCTAGTATTTTCCAAGGAATAGAAAGCAGATTAATAGGTCTGTAGCTACTGGTTAGTTTTGGGTCACTGCCATTTTTAAGAATCAATTTAATAGATGCCTCTTTCCAAGGTTTTGGGAAGTATCCCATGTTCAAGCAAGTGTTATAAAGTAGAACAAAAGTGTTTGGGATAATTTTGAAAGTCTTTTTATACATAATTACCATTATACCATCTATTCCGGGTGCTTTTCTTATATTAATTTTGTCTATCGTTCTTTTTACTTCTGCAAAAGTGAACAGTCCATCATCGTTGGAGTCCAGTGGAGTCTTGATGAGTTCCCGGATTTTTCTCTGCTCTTTGGTGTCTGAATTGACATCGTCCTGCGGGATAATATTTTTTGGGAAGTATCCCATGTTCAAGCAAGTATTATAAAGTAAAACAAAAGTGTTTGGGATAATTTCAAAAGTCTTTTTACACTTAACTCCTTGTTATACCATCTATTCCAGGTGGTTTCCTTATGTTAATTTCGTTTATTGCTCTTTTTACTTCCGCAAAAGAGAACTGCATGAAGAACAAAACTCTGAGAGTAAACAAAAGAAATGAGAGCAATATAAGTGAAGTGCTGTTATGATTATTCTCCAGAATTGTTTTGAGTGTTTCCTCAATATTTATGGAAAAGGTGTTGTCTTTTTTTAAGGACAGAGTCTGGAAGTCTGTTAATTTTTAGTTTTTTCTTGATTATTTTGTAAACATTCGACCAAAGTCTACCTCCACAGATTTCAGAGCACTATTTTTTCGAAGCTTGGTTTCTGCTTTTGTTAATTAGTGTTTTGTAATTGTTGAAAATTCTTAAGTATTCACTTCTTTTAGTTTCTCTTGAGGTTTTCATGAATCATATACAGTCAAACTCTGATAAGACACCACCATCCGTTTAGGGACGATTTTGGCGGCTAATCAGGATTGGCAGTTTATCAAAAATATTAGTATAGAAATGAAAATGAACTCTGAATTTATTAAATTTAATAAAATGCAGTACATTTATATTTAGCTTTTAAACTTAATATTTCTAAAAAACTGTATATTTTGCAGTATAATATACATACTGTACTATAGTAGGTACAGTACTATACAGAAAACATGTCCATCTGCTGTTTGATCCTCTACTTTCAGTTCTCTGTAAAACACAATGCACACAACTTACTATATGGTATCATTATTTGCTCAGTACGCAATAAATGATAGAAACAATCTGATTCTATCTTAAATTTTCTACAACCTAGGTGTAAACAGGCTTAAAGAGACACATGATTAACCGTTAACGCCATCTCTCCCACCCACTGGTTACAAATGCGTCTAGAGAGCTTTTAATATTGTATATATACAGTACTGATGAACTTCGGGATGTAAGTCACCTTACATACCCCTAGCAGATTAATGAGGACAAATACAATACCAAAAGGAATATTTGTATAGATTGTTTCTGTTGGCGGTTTGCCTATTCCATTAACATAGGGAAGATCTGTTCTGCCAAATTTCTTGGCAGTTAGCGAAGGTAGCGGCTTAATGGGGGCTCCCCCTTTTATAGTAAGTTGTGTACCTTCACTGAAGTATTATCGGGGTTTGACTGTAATTTCACCTTTAGTTTTGATATATGGCAAGTTTGTTTATATTTCCATATAGTAGCAGCTCAATGTATAAACAATTCATTAGTCAGATCAAACTTTCAAACATGGGATTAACCATTACTAACTAACCAAATGAATCCAGCCAAACTCCCCTTGATGGTCAAAGTTTATTTTAAATTTTTGTAAACGATTATTTTTTTGAATTAATGCTATGGTGCCACCATCTGTTGAATTAATAATTAATTAAATTTTTAGAATTTAGAAGCTAAGGTTGCGCCATCTAATAATTAATGATTAAACTATAATTTATTAAATTAATTTCCCGAAATAAAATTTTGTCACTGCACCTGACACGAACCGAGGTCCTTGGGATAGCGCCCCAATGCTTTAACCGATTAGACCACGGCGACCTATGACAGAATTCCACTTTGGGAATCTTATATAATGATTACTATAGAGACTTACTTTATCGGACAAGGCCGAAACTATCACTCCCAGGTGGGCTATCTGCATAGCTACGGGCCCTCATGGCAAACCTGGGCAGGCCGACTTGGCTCAAGTCAGATATCACTCAGATCAAACTTTCAAACGGGATTAACCATTACTAACTAACCAAATGAATCCAGCCAGACTCCCCCTGGTGGTCAAAGTTTATTAAAAATCAAAAACGTTTTCAGCTATCCACATAGCCTGCAGACAGGCTACGTGGATAGCCGAAAACATTTTTGAATAAATGATTTATCTTACTTATTTGGCTTATTGTTTGCTTTTATGAAATGATAATGTTTAAATATATGTAAAAGTAGTTATAGCAGCTCCAAAAAATATTGATATATGCAATAAATTTTTTTATAGTCTGAAGCACTTGTGCTTAATTATATGAATTAATTCTGAAGAATAGGAATAAGAATAGAGTTCTATCTGAATTAATCCTAAATCCTTCAGATAGAAATCTAAAATTATTCATTTTTTTAGGAGAGGATCTAGATATGGTCTATTGATTTCTCCATTTCATTATAAGTCTGGTCAGACAAATTATTCACTTCTCATTGCTTTTTCTTGCTGTCTCATATCTTTGTGCAGATTTGGTGGTGCAAACAAAATTAAGAAAAATGACTGAAGTAGAAGACAAAACTTTCAAATTTTAGTTTTATTGTAATATACTTTATATATTATAATTATCAGCAATAATTTATATTTATTTCAAATATTTGAATATTTTCAATTTATAGGATTTAAATTAGAAAAAAATTGATGTATTGATAAAAATTTGATTATAAAATTTTTTCATTATAGATCCAACTTGGCCAGTTTATTCTCTACAAGCCAAAGTAAAATTGATAATAATAATCAAAGCTTGAAATACACACCACCAAAACAACCAAAGAAACAAGGTATTATTATTCATCTATAACAAATTTAAATTTATTAAATACAATATTTTTATAGATGAAACAGTTTACAGTTTTAGAAGGATAATAGTATAATAGTTATTGTTTGCATTACATTAAAATAGTATTTCAAATTTAGGAATTAAACAGATTCATTATAATTTTTTATTTAAAAAAAATTTAATAAGAGTTCATTTAACCTATCTACCAAATAAAGAACAAGTTCTGTATTGGCAGAAAATACTTTAATTACTTCTGTTGTTAGAAATATTTTCAGCTTTCATACAATCATTCTAAGCTTCCATTCTACATCGTCATCATCACACTCATATCTTTGTAAGAGGGTGGGCCAGCACTGGATCTAGGATGAGGCAAGCGAGGCAATTGCCTAGGTGAAAATTATTAAGGTGTGAAAATATATTTATCTTGACAATATTTCATGCTGTAGAGTCAGTCTACAAAGACAATGGTATATTTTTCTAACAGATAATATTTATCAAGGGAAAGAAAAATCAAATTTATGAATTAAATTGCTATTACAGTAAGACCTTGCTTAATGCTGCTCCGTTTAATGCTGTTTTGATGCAATGCAGTTTTTCTGAATTCTATATTTTTTTATTGATTCACTTTGGTGTGGTTTTTCAAACCATTATAAATCACATAAATTCAAAATCAGACGAATTTGTTACTTTGATACTCCTATGCCATCTCACAATGTGTTTGATATCAGTGCAGTACATACGAAAGTCTGCTCCGGTCACATTTCATATTTATGATCTGTCATCAATGTTATTTTAAAAAAGGAACTTGCAAGGAATTTTCTCAAAACAAGTTTAGCCACTATTATGGAAATTATGGATCAGTTTATACAAAATGATTCAAATTTTGATATAAGTTCAAAGACAAGATAGTGTCATTGATGCAATGTTTTGTTACCAACAATTGCTTGCTGAATGAAAGAGGAAAAGTCAAATGATGTTAGATGACTTCTTAATGAAAAACCAGTGTTAAATGATGCGGCGGCCACTTGTAGAGCCCATCACAGGCTGGCCAACACCCGTGAAGGGGTCAACCGGAGGGTTGAAGGATGGGGTTCAACGGCCGGGTGATGGGGTCAACTGGATAGTTGAAGGATGGGGTTCAATGGGCTGGGCAGGACCCCTCCTGAAAAATTGGAGGTATGGGACCCGGATTTGAACCCGGTCAACCGGATGGTTGAAGGATCGGGTTCAACAGGCCGGGCCCGGACCACCTCATGATAATACTGATGGAGGTGTGTGACCCGGATTTTGACTCCGAATCCTCCAGGGTGGTAAGCCAAAGCTTTACCACGCGGCCATCCGGCCGTAGTCCCTTAGTAAGCTCCCTGATTGGAAAGGGGGCATAAAAAATGCAAAAAAACTATGAAGCTTTTGTGCAGTTCCTCCTAATTAATCAATCCTCTTAATTTTTCTAATTTCTTTTTTCCTTTTCTAAATTTTCCTTTTCTGCTCCGATCACAGTTCATATTTATGATCGTTCATCAACGTTATTTTACAAAAGGAACTTGCAAGAGATTTTCTCAAAACAAGTTTAGCCACTATTACGGAAATTATGGATCAGTTTATACAAAATAATCAAATTTTGATAGAAATTCAAAGGCAAGACGAAGTGTCATGGATGCTTGCTACTGACAATTGCTTGATGAACGAAAGAGGAAAAAATAAATGACGTTAGATGACTTCTTAATGAAAAAAACGAAGTGCCAAGTATGTTTGCGATGAAGTACTTTTTGTTTGTGATGAGGAAGGTTCTTCCTCCTCATAAACATAAATTCTTCCTCATCATAAACTCAAATATTTTTGATTTTCATGAATGATTTATGAATACTAATCGACATTAGCAATAAAAAATATATATAATTAATGTAATACATTAGTAATAATGCATATTACAATATAAAATAATAGTACGTATATATTTATATTCATTAACAAAGTTACCTCGAATAAATTGCGTGACAAAGTTACCTCGAATAAATTTTCTAAAGCTTGGGACATGGACTTGAATCTAGGTTCTCTGAATGAAAGGACAAAGGACCACGCGGTTAAACATACAGGAATCATCAGATCGAATTCATAAATCCCTATACTGAAATAAGTCCCTCAAGCATTCTGTTTCCGTATATCATATAGGAATTTACGCGTTAAGATGATCTCGTTTAATGCTGTTTCATTGAGCGCTTGGCTTTGTTGGAACTTATCCCGTTAAACGGGGTCTTACTGCAAACATACAATAGTAGAAATAACTCAATTTTCATTAAAATTACTTTTTGTATCTTGCAAAAATGGCTAAAATATAGAATGAATTTTCTCTTTTTTACACTGTTTTCTAATATGAAGTTATTAATATCCATAGAGGAGTCAGCAGGAATATAGAGATGGAATCATCGGCCGTATAAAAAATATCTATAATTAATGTAATACATTAGTAGTAATACATGTTACAATATAAAATAATAAAATGGTATTTATATTTATTCACTGTCCTTTTTCACCATTATTTACGTGCCCATTACGTTCCCCATTATTTACGTGCTAAAATGACCTTGTTTAACGCTGTTTCATTTAGCACTTGGTTTTATTAGAATATATTCCCACATTAAAGGGATCTTACTGTATTTACATGATTGAATGACAGTGTCCAAACAAAATAAATGTTTGTTTCCCTCATGTTTTCCTCCATTGGAATATTGCAATCAGAATATCATAATTACAAATATGTTTTATTTATTTTTATTGTTTTTAACATAGATACTACTTTATTTTCATTAAAAGCTGTATATAATCCCAGTCTAGGTTTACTGTGTCTCAATCTAATCCAAGCTTTTGTCTGTTTCTCAGTGACTATGTATCTAATGTCATTACATTCCCAGTTCCAAGGTATTAGATACTGTAGGTTCCTTTTCCTACTTGAAGGTGATTTAGGTATAAGAATGTACTTGTGAAGAACATTAAAACAACTTTATTCTTGGTGCTATTTTTCTTACATTTCTCTGCTTGGGGCGCTACCATCGGTAGTAACAACTTACACACGGCCTCGACTGCATTTAACAAAAACTTTGATCCGTCAATGTCTTTTGTTAAATCTTACATAATTTCTAGATTAAATGTGGTTAACATAAATATAATTAAATGCAATACAAAATTTTCTCAAACGATATATAATAAACTAAAGATAACACATATGTGATATAGATATTCCAAATAACTATCAAATTTACCAATACAATACAAATTAAAACAATAAATACAATAAAGTGCATAGAACTCTCCTCTCCTTAAAAGATCTTGTTCTTTCCAGCAAATCTTTATTCTCCTCGCCCTGTGTTGTCGTCAGTCAAAACTTTCAACTTAGCTGTATAGGGTCTTAATTGCGATATATGAACAATCCTTTTTTTGTTTCCATCAAGATCTTCAATGTTTTACATTGAAGGGTTGATCCATTTGCTTATTAAGTAGGATCCCTTCCACTTATTCTGAAACTTATGACGAGTCATTCTGCAGTACAGCACCAAGTCACCTTCCTCGAATATCTTCTCTCTTTTTCCTTTATCGTAGATCATTTTATTTCGGTTTTGAGCATTAGCAATACTCTCTACAGATTGTGTCCTTTTCAAAAATAATTCGATAAGTATATCATGCATATCATTCAATTGGATACCTTCTCCCATTCGTCTTGTCTCTGGTGTTACCGGTTCAAATCCGTGTAACAAAAAAAAAGGGGTTTGTTGAGTAGAATTGTGTGTCTTCGAGTTATATGCAAAAACAGCAGTAGCAACTAATCTCCTCCAAGCTGTTATATCATTCTCTGCATATCTCCTAAAGATATCTTCTATTGTTCTATTCATACATTCTATAAGCCCATTGGATTGAGGGTGGTATGCACATGCTTTTACGTGCTGGATACTGTGTTCCTGCATAGTCTTCAAAGTCGTTTGATACAAAAGATGTTCCTTGGTCAGAAATTATAACTTTCGGATAACCGTAAATATCAAAGATTCTTTCTTGTAATACTTTCAGAGTTATCTCAGTACTCAGGCTTTTTACAGGTACTGCAATGATATATCGAGTATAATAATCAATACACATAAGGATCCACTTTTTCTTTCTCTTTGAGTTTGTAGGAAGGATTCCAATGTGGTCGAGAGCTAACATCTCAAATGGTCCTCTTGGGAGATCTATAGTTTGTAATGTATGTTGCATATTTGATTGGTAGTCATTATGTAGTTGACATACATGACAACTAGAAACATATTTTCTAACGTCTTTCACGAGATTTTCCCACCAATAATTGTTAAGTATTCTAGAAAGTGTCTTATCTGCACTGAAATGTCCTACTAGTATGTTATCATGGTTTGCTTCCAGTATTCTCGGTTTTAATTTTTCTGATACTACAAGTTGTAGACATTTTTTGTCCTGGATATCATAGTGATAAAGCTTATTATCTATGTAGACAAATCTACTCTTTACTGAACCTATTCTCCGCAGTTCTTCATTTGTTAACTCTTCCTTTGTCAAAATGTTAATAATGCTTTTTAATTTATTATTTCTCTTCTGGTATTGTTTGATCTCGTTTACAACATTACTGCTCTGACAGCTTAAAAATTGTGCCGGTTTAGGATTCCTCTATAAGAGATCAGGTAATATGTTCTTAGATCCCTTCTTATGCTTCACTTCAAATGAAATAATATATTATTATAAAATTAACAAAATATTTTATTTAAATTAATTTTAGAGTAACAATGGTATTTGTAGTAGAAAAAAAAATGAATGGTCAGAAACTTTTAATATCTGGCACAGAAGTTGTTACTAGGCTAAAAAAGAAATTGAAAACCGATAATAGTTTATTAGAAACATCTGTATTATCTATAGATACTGTAGGTGAGTGATTCATTATAAATTATATTTTTTAGTAACAGTTTGATTTTTATTTATAATAAATTCTTTAAATAGTTTGTCAAAATAAATGTTCTGGTAAAGGTTCTTGTGATTCTTATACTAAACGCTGCATATGTAAAACATTTTGGATGGAAGATTTCTTGAGGGTTCATTTTGGTGATAAAGAAAGTAACTGTGGTATGTTAATTGCATATATAAAATTAATGATACTATTACATAAAAATTTTATTTTCTTATTATTCAAGTTACAGTATATTATAGAGAAACATGCATTCTTTAATTTAGATTGGAGTATCTTATATGTGATTATTGTGCCTATTATCATCCTCATGGCAATAGTTGCTGTTCTTTGGGGAATTGCATCATTTTGTAATAGGTAAGAATATAATTTTTGTCTAAACCATATGCTTTTCTTTACCAGTGACATGACTAGTTTGACATAATATGTAATACTAAAATATAGAGATTATAGTTAAAATTTTATATTATTAATTACACTTAAAATACGCATTTTGATGTTGGTAGTGTTGTATTTTTAGTCTTTTTATAGGATTTTGTTAAAAGAAAAATGGGGATAATTAATGGTCTCTGACCTGCAATATTGATATAAAAAGCTGGTCATTATGATTGGTTCTCTGATTTGGTTAGAAGAGAGCTGAACATAAATCAGTTTTAAACTATGCAGCATGCAAACTATGTGGATTTGAAAATGTTTTTGATTAAACAGTATATTTACTGAATGAATTTATTTGTTTTCCTTTAATTAGATTATACAGTAATAGTTTTTTATTATAATTTTTTAATTTTATACTAAATTGGTTTTAGCAGTTTTAGGCTGTTAAATCACTTGCTGAAATTCAAATTATATCAAAAAATAAAATACATTAGGGCAATGGTTTCCAAACTTTCTGGGCCTGTGCCCCCTTTTTCATAAAAAATTGGCATGCCTCCTCATTTTTACAAAAGAACCTAAAATAAGACCCTTTGTTTGTACAAAGAATCTTAATTTAGGTCTTTTTTTGCCTTGGTCCAGGAATAAACCTCTAATGGGAGAGATGTTAGTCCTGATAACTTGCCCAAATGCATCAATTCTGAATCCCAGGTAGATTCTGATCCAGTAAAAGGATGAGAAAAGTTCTTCCTTGACCAACTCATCTGCCACCTCATTATCCTCAATCTCCTTGTGCCCTGGCACCCAAATAAATTGAACCCTCTTTAGCCAATTCTCCAATGAGATGACCACAGCTTTGAAGTAAAGAGAGAGGGGTCAAGTTCTTTTAATGCAATGATCAAGTTCTTTTAATAACATGTTTATATCCTAACACATTAAAGCACTATGAAGCAGTCCTAAAAAGTTTTAAAAGATTTTATTCTGAGTAACGTTTTCAGCAATTTCTTGCCATCCTCAACTCACAAAATTATATTCTAAACTAATAAGAACAACAAATAACAGTTAGGCGTTCTAGAACAGAGAAGATACTTTTTTAAAAATATTTAAAAAGTTTAATTAAACTGAAAAAATTTTTAAAAATAAAATCAAATATTATAAATTAATAATTAATATATAAAATAACAATAGGATCTAATAATTTATATTTCATTAGCCATCATGATTATTTCCATCTTTCTTATGCTAGGTGTTTTCGTTATCCCACATATTTCCTTTTATAGCACACTTCCAGGCATTTGGAGCTGTATGTTTTTGTTTCTCATTAATAACCTTACCTTGTCTATTCCCTTTATATATCTGTAATTCTTCAGCCACCATCAACTCATTAGCGTAATAAATTTGTTTAATTACCCTAGTGCCATTCCAATCAACCTCCAAATTGCATTCGTATGCCCTTCTCACTAGGGAAGTAGTTAAATTTGCCTTTTTTATATCTCTTTTATGTTCAGCGATCCTATCTTCTAAATTCCTGACAGTGGCTCCAATATGGACTTCTCTCTGACCACTGTCTAAATTACCCTTTTCCACTTGGTAAACCCATGAGTTTTGCTTCTCCATAACTATCCTTCACATTTTTAAGTATGCCAAAAACCGTCTTTGGCCTTCTATAGGCTGGTTTCTTATTTAATTTCTTCAAAACATTATTTACTGATTTAAAATTCCTGATTGTATCAAGTATCACTATAAAGGAATCATTCAGTTGGCTATCATCATCCTGTCAACTTTGTGAATTAATTAACTGGTTACTGGTTCTATTATTCAATTGCCTCTCATAAATTTCTTTGTATAACTTTGTTACTAATTTAACAGAATATCGGTGTATAGACCTATGTTGGTCGCAGTGCTTGGGCTGAAACAGGCCCCTCCCTGGCAATGTTGGTCGCAGTGCTTGGGCTGAAATAGGCCCCTCCCTATTTCCAATGTTGATTCTTTTGGGATGAGTTGATTGGGGGTGCACAATAGACCAATGATGGTCACTATCGGCTGAAATAGGCCCCTCCCTATTCTACTACTACTACTACTACTACTAACAGAATATCTGTGCTTTTTTGCTATTTCTTTAATTATTACTAACTCTTGTTCAAGCAGTTCCTCGGTGCTACAATGCATGATCGCTCTTGTTATAAATGATCTTAAAGCCGCCTTTTTATGGCACCATTTATCATTCGATCATTGTGAAATAATAACCTGGATGGAGGTCGGTTTTCTATAAACTGAAGTTTGAAATGTTAAGCCTTTAACTTCCAGCTTACATCAAGGAAGTGTATACATAGAAGGTCTTTTTGCTCTAGAGCCAAAGATAAGCCATAGCTTGGGATTGTAAATAGTTCTTGTAAACATTGTGTCTTATCATTGCCTTTCCATATCACCAAAATATCATCCACATACCTAAGATACAAGCACATTTCATTAATAATCGCACAAATTGTTTCTTCCAGAGACCTGATGACCAACTCCGCTAAGACCCCCAATATTGGGCTCCCTATTGGAATCTCTTTTCTTTGTTTATAATACTTCCCTTTGAACATGAAAAATGAATTGTGGCATAACAAGGATGCTAATTCTGTACACATGCTAGGTTTGCCTTCACTTTCAGGATGTTACTTAACAAAAATCTATAGAGACACAGGCAAGTCGGTGTTATGTTTAGGAAGGGTAAAGGCTTTCAAAATCATACGTAGCCAGGATTTCATTACCTTCTAATTTTATCTTTCTAATTATCTCCAAGAAGTCTTCTAATTATCTAAACATGCTGCGGAATCTTATCCGAAAGCAATGCAATATTTTTGTTTTATTCTAAATGTATATAATTTTCATCTTCAACAAGATGGACTATACTCCTTTAAACATTTAGAAAAAAAATCTTTTAACCTTTATTTTTTAATTAAGTGAAACAAAATGGTATGAGAGATGATGCTATACTGGCTTTGAAACGTTGATATAAACAAATTAAAGGAGCATTACTTGAGCTATCCATTTCTCTTCATGAAAAACCTACTTCTAAATGAAAGAGCTCATCATTAGCTGAACACTTTGACAATTTAAAAACAGCAATATTAACAGTTGTGTGAGAGAAAATTTTGCAATGAATAAATGCTGCCAGCAAATCTCTATAAAATCCAGATATGGATTTACTGTTAGCTAATAATTTGTCACAGTCTTCAGTTGGTTTTATTTTAGATATAAAAAATAGTTTTGTTGCTTTAAATGAAGAAGCAAATTTATTAACAGATAAACAAAATTTAAAGATGAGAAGAAGAGTGGAAAAATGAAAAAAAAAAATGTATGACGAAGTTTCACAAACAATGAGATTATATTTTGTGGGAAAGAAAATTTCATTATTAAATCATTTAATTAATGTCATTTGTGATAAACTAGTTTTGGAAATTAATGAAAGAGCAAAAAGCTATTTAGACATACATCTTAAATAGCTTTGACATTTATTTGAAGAAGACTATAGATCAAGATAAGTAGGATTAGCATTAATAAAATTTTACAAAGTTATGGGGTTGATATTGATTTAGAAACATTCGATGAGGAAGTTAAACAATTTTTGGTAATGATAAAGGAAGAAAATTTTTCAATAAAAATATGTATAAATTTAATAAATGATGGGTTAAAGTCTACTTTTCCGAACATAGAAACAATTTTAAAAATGCACACAAAAAACAAAGCTCTAAACAGGATAAATACTTTTTGTGTGCATTTTTGTGAGTGTAACAGGATTGTTTTAAAGTTCTTAAATTTTAAAAATATTTTTGACTATGCCTATTTCAAATGCAAGTGCTGGACGCTCATTTTCAGTGTTGAAACGAATAAAAAATTATTTAAGAAGCAACTTGCATCAAAATAAAACAAATGATCTGACGTTATTATGCATTGAATCAGAAGCAACAGATTGGATTAATTATGATCACATTATAAATATATTTACTAAAGCCAAATCAAAAAAAAATTTTAATTATTAATTTTTTAATTTAAATTTGAACAGATTTATTTTTATAATTTTTTAATACAAGTATATGTATGCTAATATTGTGTTATTTTATTAAAATCAGTTATTACAGAAATGTCGACTTTTATTTTCAATAAACTTTAAAAAAAGCATATGAATTTGATTAACTGAAATAGATTTGTTCTTTTGGGGCCTCATAATGATGTTGCGCCTAGGGCCTCCAACAGTATAAATGCGGCCCTGACTACAAGACTCGCACTGTTACACAAGAACAGGGGACTGACTTCATAAAATAAACAAACACAACAAAATTTAAAGGGAAAGTGCATTGAAAATGTTTCTGATTAAAGTTTTTGACTGCTAAAGGGCTTTGAGTTTTATTTTTTGTTTGTATTTTGTGCAGTCTTGTTGAACTTTTGTTACAGTTTATACATCTTAGTAAATTATTTTGAGGTTCATATTATTCATAAGTTATTATTTATTTCCTTTCACTTGTATATTCATCTATTATTTATACTATTTTCATTCTTCTTTGCAATTCATTCCTCAGTATCCAGCTATCCTTTACTTTTATACCACAAATGTCAAACTTGTTCCATTTCCAAACTATTCTAAAGATGAATTCATATGATCATTATTGCTTTCAATTCAAAATTAGAAATAAAAAATAGCAAATTCTACAGGCAGTCCTTGATTTTTGTACAATTCACTATTTCTTACATATTTAAAAGTTAAATTTTTATTGATATGTATCCCAGAAATATATGCACTTCCTTGTAGCCACTCCCTCCTCTTGTTATGTTGTGTATTGTCAGTTATTTCAAATATTACTAATATTGTAACATAAATGTTTTAAAAAATACTTTACTATGTTTTTTTTACATTTCCCTACTTTTGTATAATTAAACTTATGTACACGTTTCAGGAACCAATTAGGTTCAAAAGTCGAGGACCGCCTGTATAATAATATGTCATAACTAAAAAATTTTTTTCCTCTTTTTTCATTTTTTTGCATTATTTCAAAAAATAGACTAGTTTTTAATTTCAATTTTTTTTACTTGATAGTATTTCAATTTATAATTCATAATAATACATTTCAATTCTAATAATTAAAATGAAACTATTAATACCTATTAAAAGATTAATTTTGTGCATAATTTTGGCTTTAATTATAGCATATTAAAGTATATTTGTATCTTTATAAAATTTTCTATAGAATATATAATAAAATTCAGATCAAATAAAGTTTGTTTATAAATTTGTAATGCTTAAAATTCATGCTATGCATAATATTTATGATATATAGATTATTTTTTAAAAGGATATTATTTGGTATATTTTTAAAAATCTCTTAAATTATCATATTTTCTATTAATAAATATATTTGATTTCAGATAACTTTGTAGGTGTTAAGGTAGCATCCATAAACTATCTACATTATTTCAAACACTTTTCAACCCTCTTCCTCCCCTTCATCATTTTTTATCACATCAAGCTTAATCTCCTGACCATAATGTCATAAATTTGAAGATCCTTCTCCCTTTTATTCAAAAATTTTTTCTCCATTATTACATAAAAATAAAAAATATATATTAATAGTAGAAAATAGAAATTGCTTTATACTGGTGCTTTAATATATTATATATCTACTAAATAAACCTTCAAACTTGTGAATATAAATGTTTTAGAACTAGATATATGTCTTAAATTTTATGGATATATCAAACATATCTCCAAATATGTTATATTACACACACTTTATTTTTCAGAGAATTAAGCATTAACATTTTACATTTTTTTTTTTAATTTTTAATTGTAATCTCTAATTATTTTTACAGTGTGACATCACAATTTGCATGATTCCATACCTCCCCTAATAGCTTGGCATAGTTTTTGGTTGCTCCCTAAGAATATTTCAGGAATACAAGTAGTTGTTCTGAAAGAATTAAGTTTAAATCCCAGATCATAAGACAGTGTGTTCACATATATCTCTCGATAAAATTCAGATCAACCTTGTTTACAAGACCTTAATATACGAAACCCCAATTTTATGAGCAAATATAATTTGTATCAAAAATTTGATTTATGAGCTTTGCCCTGCATTTACAAATTTATAATGAGCAAATGTTTTAAAATTGGATTAAAGCATACCTTTTTAAGGTAGAGGAATATAACTGGCTCTAATATCATCATCTATTCTATTTTATACCACACAGACTTCTCATATATTTCAAATGGGAAATCTGATTCAATTCCATGTCCTTATGATTGAAGTGGAAATGAACAACCAATTTCATGATGGGATTGGTCATAAAATAATGGATAGGTTCAGAGCTGAATCTAATCAGAAAAAAAATCTGATGTGTAGTTGGAATTTAATCCAGATCATCTAAGTTGTAAATAAGTCTTTTTTAATGTGACCATCCAGTGGGCAAATATTAATTAGTAGTTTTCAATGAATAGAATGGCATTTTCATTAAATTTAAATGCTTTTATGTTGTTTGTTTTTGAAGAAAACTGCATTATTTAGCTTATTTTATAACATGGCTAATTATAGAAGTTATTTTGTCATCATTTATATAATAAAGATTGTTTTGAACATATTTTAGTGAAAAAGGTTACCATTCTTGGGGTAAGAAACACATTATAATTAGATAAAATCAAGCCTATTACCAGAAAAAAATTTATTACTAAATTTAATAATAATGGGCTTCATTTTATATAATTTTATAATCCGGGATTGTGATATGTTTATGCTGTGAGGCCCGCACGGCCCACAGGCCCGAGGATGATGTTGGCAGGCGTTGGTCTAAAGTGCAGTGAGAGAGAGACGCGTAAGGATGGGTAAGTGGAATCTGCAGATAAAACAGAGACGATGTTCAACAAGAACAACTTCCTTTATTTTAGAGAGACTTTCAAATTACAGTTAACAACCTGTGACATTTGAGAGAAATACCTGTAATCAGTACTTGCGTTGAAAGCAATTTTACTCCAGTTGGTCAAACACCGGTTGAACTTATAATACGATCACACAGGGTCTTTAGTCCCAAAGATATCAGTCTTTAGTCCTTTATTGATAATCCTGCAAACAGGCACCAAGGTTTTCTCAGATGAAAGGAAAATGAAGCACAGGTTGAAGTCTGCTGATAGTTGAAGAGTGATGATGATTCAACAAGGATGACATAATCTCTTGGCAATACCCCAGAGAAATCCAAAGATGATCGGCAAAAGGAAACGAGAGTTGAAGCAGGGAGACGAATGGAGATCCCAGGAAGGTAGAGCAAGGAGGAGATCAGCAAGCAAGTAAGAGCAAGCCCCGATCAAAAGCAGCACAAGCTCTTAAATACTCGGGACCTTCTCTGACTCCTTTTCCCGGGCTAAAAACTAAGATATTTGCTTTCTTAAAATGTTCTCCAAGCTATGTGTCAGCTATCCATTGAACACCTGCACGTATCTTCTCGAGATTTATTGTTATTGGGGACGAGAGTCCACCCGATGATCAAAATACAATGCGCTATGTCACCGTAGTTCGATATATTTATTTTAACTAGCAGTTTCTCCTCTCATTCGAATTTCTTTCTAATATCTCTTATTTCTTTTGCTTGTTTTAATTACTTTAATTATATTCGGAGTTCCGATATCCCACAATGCATTATAATTTTTTTATGGAAATTAATGGAAATTTACAAGCATTTTCAGAAAATCCTTTAATCTTGTAAACTGAGATTAAAATGTATATCATTTATATTTTTTGATTGTCCATTACTAGCATTTTTTTTATGGCTCAATATAGTATCATAATAAATTTAACAAACATAATGTTAAAAAATCAGAGACAAAATAGATGCTCCCAATATATTGTGCATGAACTTGCAAGCCTATGATTTTATTGGTCACTCATTTAACTTGTCAATTATATCATGGTTTTTAAATCAAGAATTACATGCACAGTGTTTTATTTTCTATTTGTTATATATTAAAACAAAATCTGTTTATGATGTGAATTTACAATTAGTTTTGAACTAAATTAATGTTTTTGCTATTCTATAAAATATTATTAGTAAATGATCTTTAGATTATTTTCAGATTGTAGTTGCATATACAGGTAGGCCTCGATTAGCGCGAATAATTGGTTCCACGAATTTCTCGCGTTAATCGAATTCGCGCTAATCGAAGTATTAACTCTATGGAAAATATGGTAATTGGTTCTTGCTTTGTGAGATTCCGGCCATTAGCTAACTTCACAATGAATAACTCTTAAACAGTTAGTGTTAAGTTTATTGTAAATATTTATTTTCATATTTTACATCATTGTTCATCATCTAAATTAATAACTTACCAGGAATTGCGTCTCATATCATCATCAAACCAACCGCCAAATCAAAACTAAAATAGCGAATCGAAAGCGGAAGTTGAGCGCCGCCTGGCCGCCAATTCTGGGTCGAGAATTGAGTGAATAGGCCGATTTGCAATTAAGCATTGCAACTTTATTGAATCAGTAAATTAGTTCCAGATAGCATTAATAAGCGAAGTTAATGAACCAATGAGAAATTTTTAACAAGTTTTCTATTTGTTTATTAGCAGAATACGACACCAAAAGATAACAAAAACAAATTTTTTTCACAAGTTTTATTTTAAATAAAGAAATCAGATAATAAACAAAAGAAAATAAATAATATCGGTAGTACAGCAATATAATAGGCAAATAAATTTGTAAAGATATCCTTATTTAAAAAAATTTAACAAAGAATGCTTTTATGTCGCTCAATCACATCCATTTTTTGCTGTAGCGTAATCACTTCTCTTTTTTTCGTTTCCTGTTTTATCATCAAAAGTGTTCTTCCTTTTATCCATTTCGATACTTTTTAAAAGAGAAAATTCTGTACTCTACTGTATGTATATGGTAGCAAAGCTAAATAATAGTACAGTAATGTTAAACAGTTAACGGCAAAAAGCCCATCTTTCTGATGTTTCACCCCTTCAAAATCGTGTGACCGTTCTTGGACTGCTCCTCGTTCGGTTTTACTAACCGAAAATTAACGGTAATTTGTTAATTGACATCATAAAAGGAGCTTTGTTAGTAAGACTGATCTGTGTTTACAACTCGCACTAATCGAATCTTTTTTCGCGCTAACCGAATAACGGTATCAATTTTTTAAGTTGCGCTGATCGAATTCGTGCTATTCGAAGTCGCGTTAATCGAGGCCTATCTGTATTGTGACTTAAGAATTTATATGTCATAAATATTCATATATCATAAATCTTGCTTAAATGTATTTCAGTTATATTACAATTTTATTTTTTGTACTTTTATTTTAAATAGAATGTCATTCAGAAAACCTAAAAAGAAACATAAATATACTTTATTGGAAGAAATAAGTGATAAAGATAACCTTGAGCTTCTACCACAAGGTATATATTTGTAAAAATTATTATAGGTGGTTCTTGATTTTATGAAGTAATTTCATTCTTGGAGTGAACTTGTAAAATAAGAACTCATAAACCAAGAATCAATTTCTTTAGACATAATATTAAAATCGGCAATGCAATTTGACCACAATAAAATTAAGTAAAGGCTTACAAAATCAATAATTTATGATGAAACAATGATTTTTATTCATTGTTTATAAAATACAATTTTTATTCATCTAAAGAAATGAAACTTGTCTTTAAAATAAAGCAAATTATTATAATAAAGAAATTGTCATATAAATGTTAAAGAATTTTTATTCTTCATTATTATTATTGACAGATAAGTATTTGAGCTTTAACCCTTGAATGCTACTGATGTTTTGAAATTAAGTTTAATTAATATGCAAAAAAAATTAAAAAAATCAAAATTGTGAAATCTCTCTTAATTTTTTTGAAAGCTTTTGAAATGTTCAATATTTATTGCATTTTTTGTTTTCTTTCTAACACTTTTTTTTCACTTTTTAACACTTTTTAAGCATTTTTTCACAAATTTTATTTTTTTTTTGTATTTTTTCATTATATTTATGAGATCAGTGAAAACAGTATTTTTTTTATATGCAATTTTAGCCATCCAACAAAATAGTTGATATTTTTAGATAACTATAAGTCCTCTGAACAAAATGAGCCATGAATGAAGAAATTTGGCCAAAATTTTCAGAAATTACTGATAAAAGTTACATAACATTTGTTGATTGAAGTTACTTCATATACTTATTAAAAAAATTTACATGAATTTTTGAAATATTGTCATTTTTATTAATATTTCATATTTATTAACATGTTCTTACTTCATTTACACAATTTTTAGCCTTACTTTTTATAAATTTATTTATTTATATGAAAAAATCCTAACATATACAAAATTGGCCTTGTCTGGTACATAAACAGCTATACACCCATACGTCGCTTTACGGCCTAGATACATTCCGAAAAAGTTGGCGGTAAAGCAAAAAGCCGTATAACAAATCAATTATTTTGATACAAATTCAATTGGATCTATTGCAATTTTTTATAAAATAATATAGTTTTTTAGTTCATAAAACATAATATTCTTTCTATTTAAAAATGCTTACATTTAAAAATAAAAGTACAAAACAAGTAATAATAAAAACAGAAATATTCAAAAAATAAACATATAAATTAATAAACAAAAGAAATCATATGCATATAAAAATAAAAGTACAAAACAAGTAATAATAAACAGAAATTAAAAAAATAAACATATAAATTATACAGTAGAAGGGTGCTTATTGTAATCGTGGATATTGTTATAAAACATTTAATGTTATCAAAATTTATGGTCCCGAATCATCTATGTTAAAATGCATTATGAAAACTTTGTTTATAATAATCAGAATTTCGATTATTGTCATCAAAATCACTATAAAATAACATATTTAAAACTAACGTTTAATGTTATCAAAATTTACGGTCCCGAATCATCCATATTAAAATGCATTATGAAAATGTCATTTATAGTAATCAGAATTTCGGTTATTGTCATCAAAATCGATACACTTGAAATTTGGTTATTGTCATCAGAATCGATACATCCACTTATAGTAATCAGAAATTCGGTTGTCATCATCAGAATCGATACACCACTATAAAATACCGCATTTAAAATAAAAAAAATTATCGCAGATAATACTAAAATATTGGTTAAATCTATTAAAATAAATAACATTATTTGTTAATCGTTCATTTATTGTTTCGTTTTCATCGAAATTTAGACAAAAAATGAGAAAATACGAAGATAAAACACTTGTTCTCCACTTAAAATAATCAGATTCGACTTAGGTGGAAAAATTTGATTTGTGTATGTTTTTTAATTAATAAATATTAGATCGATGTAAGTTTTTGATTTAATAAGTTCATACAGACAAATATGACTGCTTTTCAAAAGCCTTTCGGTGCCTTTAGATGGTTTCACCGCACGTCTTGCGTTTACAAATGGTGTGGCGTTACTGTTGCCAGATCTGGTGATTTTTTAATTTTTGTTTTTATGACGAAATATATAATTTAAAATTTCTGATATAATGAATTAGCTACTTTATAATTGCCTTTATTGAAAAAAATTAAAAATTATTTTTGATATAATAATAATTTTCTTATTATTGCACCAGTACTTCGTGATTTTCCGTAAACTGGAATTTGGCAACATTAACTATAAATGTAAATCATTTCAATTCACTTTTTGGCTTAATTGATTACATAAAATAAAGTTCAACGAGTGTTCTTCGATCCGTTATAGAGATTATTATTATTATTAGTGTTATCTTTTAATATAATTTTATTTTTTTTCTTTTATCTAACAGTACAGCATTGTTTTTGGCCATATAACAAAACATTGGGGGCTGTAAATTGAAAAAGTGCCATAATTAAAAAAGGCCGTTATAGCAAAATGCCATATAAAGAGTGGCCATATAGTGAGGTATGGGTGTATTTTCTATTTCTCTAATTGGACCACTGCTGATGTATTGTAACTCTGGACTCAATGCCATTTGCCTATGTGCAAAGTGGCTTGGCTGCAATTTCCCAGGAAAGGAGTGGCTGCCATAAAACAAAAAAGTGCCATGCCCCTTAAATGTCCTGGGAGTGTTTGTTTTGATTTTTGCAATTTTCTCCTAAATTTTGGTGAAATTAAAACAAAAAATGAATGATTACAATATATATTAGTTTATTTTAACAGAATTGACCATTATTTTGTTATCATCTACAATATTTTTTATTTTAAGAATTTTATATCTTTTTGAATAAAAATTTGCTTTTTTCCAAAAATTTCTTAAATATCATTTATTGACTCATAAATCGGATGGGTTTGGTAGATTAGACTATAAAATGGCAGAATGGGATTAAAAAATCCAAATTCTATCAAGTCTTTCAAATATAAACAGATTTGTTTACACACAATTTTAAAAAATATTTTGGCAACTGAAAAAATTTAGGACCCACTGTCAAAAGGGTGTGTTTTTGATGATTACACACAAAAAAAAACCAATTTGAAAAAGTTGGATTAATAAAATCAGGACTGAATTTTTTTAATATTTTATTGCGTATTGTTCCATGGCCTTGATGTGTATAGATCACAAAGAGACTCAAGGGGTTAATACAGATATGAACTACTGTCTTAAGCACAATCTGAAATGGAAGTTATTTATATAATATACTGATAAAAGCAGAAAGCATGCTACTTCTTAGCCTCCATTTTGATTTTTTAATATTAAAATACAATAATTGTCAATATAAATGAAAATTTTTGAATAAAAAAAAAATTATATAAAAATTTTGTTCCAATTAACATCATAACTGATGTCTCAAACATAGATTATCATCAAGTTCTTACATAATTTTAGAGTGGAATTTCCTAGCAAACAACAGAAGTTTTGCTACAAATCCATTTATATTATATTTTATAGCTATATATGTTGTTTGAAATACTTTTTTATGAATTTTTAGCATTTATTTTTTTTCAATTAATATTCATATTTTTGATTTTTTTGATTATTCACATTTGAGGAAAACTCACAAACCCAGGAACTCATAAACCAAGAACTACCCATAATAATCTTTTTAGTTTTATAACATCATTTGAATAAATCCATGTAATTTTTATTTATAAATATTAATTTTTTAGTTAAAACCCAAAGATCAAGTCTACTAATGTCAGATTCTGAATCAGATGCTTTGTTTGATCTCCGGCGAAAGCCACCATTTTCTAATCTTGCCAATGGACATGCAAAACCAGTAAATGGATTAGTGAAAGATCTCAACAAAATAACTGCTTAAATAATGATTGAATGATTATATAGAATCTGTAAAGATTAAATATTTGTTATATTTCTTTTTACTGATTTTTCTTATCAAATATTTATCTTATCTGATTTTATAGATAATTTTTAATAGTATTGTTATTTGTTTTCATTTAATATACAGTTTAAATTCAGAAATGAACTTAAAAAAAATGTTGAAATTTTGTGAATCATTTATATTTACATCATTTGCAATTGTTTTTTATCTTTTAAATTTTATATTTA